>CM035428.1:59312195-59319695 GCA_020310875.1 Ceratopteris richardii
CATAGCTAATTGAGGTTTGGTGGTGTAGGCTATGAAGTAGCACTAACACACACTCAGTTACAATGAAGAAATGCCTCGGGGAGTGAGCTGAAGTGACTGTACTAACCGCGACTTTTTTATTGTGTATTTTATAGAGAAGGAGTTGAGATTTGAATTTGAATTCAAATTCAAATCTCCTATATTCTCTACTCTAGAATTAAGGAGATATTCTCTCCAATCATTCCACCCAAAAATCCACGACTTAATCAATTAGGTGTGATGTAAATGAATGCCAAGTCATATAGACCTTTTTACAATGAGTAAAAGATAATAACTCATAAGTATGAGTTCCTATGCCTTATCCTTCATGTAGAGATATCCTTCAAGGGTTCCAAGTCCATCTTCCAAGGTTCCAATGTTCCAAGCCAATGTGTGTAGGCTTGTCTTGCACCAACAGCTCCCCCTCAAGCCAAACACTTTGGCTTAAGTCTTCTCTTTCATTCTTCAATCACTTCCTGCAATCCAATCATAGATTTGAATCTGCATAATTTGTTTCCATCCAATGCCTTTGTAAGTAAATCTGCACATTGCATATTAGTAGACACATATGTCAATTGAATCTCTTTGCTAAGTAGCTTTTCTCTCACATAGTGGTAATGAACCTCTATGTGTTTGGTTCTGGCATGATAAATTGGATTTGCTACAAGATGAAGAGAGCTAGTGTTGTCTCCAAAGATAATAGGTGGTCTTGTATGTAGACCTAACTCTGTATATAGAAGTTTCAACCAGATAGCTTCTTGAGTTGCATTGGCAAGCCCTCTATACTCTGCTTCAGTGGATGACAATGCCACTGTAGGTTGCTTCTTAGCTGACCAAGAGATAGGCTTATCTCCTGCAAAACAAATGTAACCTGAGGTGCTTCTCCTATCATCCTTGCATCCTGCCCAATCTGCATCTGAGTAAACTTTAATGTCAATATCTGATGTATAAGGAAAGTACAAACCATGACCTTGAGTTCCCTTGAGGTACTTCAAGATCTTCTTTGCTGCCTCTAGGTGAGGTACCCTTGGTTTGTGCATGAATTGGCTAAGCACACTTACTCCATATGCTATGTCAATTCTTGTCAAGGTAGCATAGTTCAAACTGCCTACCATACTTTGGTATCCTGTAATGTCTTTGATTTCTTCTCCTTCATGAGCACTTAGCTTTTGGTTAACCTCCATTGGAGTAGTAGATACCTTAGCATCCTGTAAACCAAACTTTTTGACCATATCCTGTACATACTTCTTTTGAGTGATGTAGATACCTGAATTTGTGTAGACCAATTCAAGACCTAAGAAATACTTTAATAGTCCAAGATCACTGATCTTGAATTCTTTCATCATCTGTCCTTTGATGTGTCTAATCCCATTGACATCATTACCTGTAATGATGATGTCATCAACATAAACACATAAGTAGATTACCTCTGTACTACTTCTCTTTATGAATAGAGAAGTGTCTGCTTTGCTCATCACAAATCCTTGGTCTAGAAGGTAGGTGGTCAATCTGTAATTCCATGCTCTAGGTGCCTGCTTCAAACCATACAGAGCCTTCTTCAACTTACAAACATACTGTACCTTTTTTGGATCTTCATAGCCAGGTGGTTGTGACATGTAGACTTCTTCAGATATCCATCCATTTAAGAATGCATTCTTCACATCCAATTGGTACATATTCCAATTCTTGGATGCAGCTACACTCACCAATACTCTGATAGTTGGCATCTTGGCCACAGGAGAAAATGTCTCCTCATAATCAATGCCTTGGGTTTGTGCAAAACCCTTGGCTACCAACCTAGCTTTGTACCTGTTTATTGTTCCATCTGAATTCTTCTTTAGTTTGTAGATCCATCTGGATCCTATCACCTTCATAGAGTCCTTCTTGGGTACCAAGTCCCAAGTATCACTTTCCTTGAGAGCTTCTATCTCTTCATCCATGGCTTCTCTCCATTCTGGTTTGGTAATTGCTTCTTCATAGGTACCTGGTTCTTCATTCAACAAGTCTTTTGCAAGATATACAGAATGTTTAGTTACAAGTGATGTGTCATACCCAAATCTGATAGGCTTCTTCTTCTCTCTTTGAGATCTCCTCATTGCTTGAGTAGAAGTTTCTGGCTTATCCTCTAATTGCTTCATCTTCATCTTTCCTTTAGACTTCCAAGCCTTGAACTCTTCAAGGTTTATTGTATCATCATCTGAGCTTGAATCTTCTTGCTGAGTTGGCTCTTCCTTGGTAAGCTTTGGAAAATCTTCTTCCATGTCATAGGGTAGACTCACTTTCCTGCATTCATTCTCATACCAAGAATCATTTTCATCAAATATGACATCTCTGCTTACCTTGAAGCCTTTGTTTGTTGGATTGTAGAATCTGTATCCCTTTTGGTTCAAATCATAACCAATGAAGATACATTTTTCAGCCTTAGGGTCTAGCTTTCCTCTTACCTGTGAGGGAATATGCACATATGCAACACACCCAAAGATTTTGCAATGATCCAGAGAGGGTCTCTTACCATGCCAAGCTTCATATGGTGTCATGCCATCAAGTGATTTGGATGGCAACCTATTGATGAGATAAGTGGCAGTGGATACACTCTCTGCCCATAGGTAATTTGGCAACTTTTTCTCATTAAGCATAGACCTAGCTGTTTCTACTATAAGTCTATTCCTTCTTTCTGCTACCCCATTTTGTTCAGGTGAATACCTTGTAGTAATTTCCCTTTTGATGCCTCTTTCCTGCAAGAAATCTTCAAACTCATTGGAGAAGTACTCTCCTCCACCATCTGACCTTAGCCTCTTCAAGCTTCTACCTGTTTGATTTTCAACAAGTGCAAGATACCTCTTGAAACAATTAAACACTTCATCTTTGTGCTTCATAAAGTATAAAATGGTCCACCTGCTATAGTCATCAATGAAGGACACATAATACCTTGAACCAGAAATGGAAGGGTCCTTGCTAGGTCCCCAAACATCTGTGTGTACCAAGTCTAGGTAGTCTTCATGCATAAAACCTTTCCTTGAGTAGGGTAATCTGTGAGACTTACCAAATTGACATGATCCACATTTGTAAATCATGTGTTGCTTGGACACATTAGGTATCCCAAGCACACATTGATCCCTGCACATTTGCTTTAGAGTTCTTTCTCCTATGTGCCCTAATCTCTTGTGCCATATCTCTAACTCTAAAAGTGTCTGATCCTTATAATTATACAAAGCAATATTTTTTGTATCTTCTAGCTCAAATGTAAACAATCTACCTGATTTCTCCCCTTTGGCTATCCTTCTGAATCCATGTTTTGGATCCTCCACATATGCTCCATGTTGTGTGAATCTGACCTGCAAACCTTTCTCCACAATCTGACCAACACTCATTAAATTCTTAGTTATTGTTGGTACATAGAGTACCCTGCTTAATAGGTTCTGATTACCATCACATGTCTTCACATTTCCAACTTTGACAACAGAGTGTTTAGTGTCATCACCTGTTTGTACCTGATGTTTGCCCTTGGGCTCTTCCAAATCAGAAAGTAGTGCCACATTGCCAGCTACATGGTTAGAACATCCTGAGTCAATGTAAAATAAATGATCATCATTTGTACCTATCTTGGAGGTCATATTCATGATCAATAGGGAGTCATCTTGCTCCTCTGTGTAGTTGTTGTAGTCTCTTCTATTTCTGAATCCACCTTGGTAGTTTCCATTGTGGTTGTTGTTGTAGTTGTTGTTGTATTGGTTGTTGTATCCATTGTAGCTTTGATGTTGGTTGAATCTACCTCTCCCTTGAGAGTATCCACCTCTTGAGTAGCCTCTTCCTCTCTGATTTTTGTAATTCTTGTAGCATTCATCTGTGGTATGATTGGACAATCCGCAGATGTTGCAAGGTGATGAGTTGTAGGGTCTCCCCCTACCTGACTTACCTCCTCTGCCTCTTCCTCTTGATGACCTACCTCTCCCTGCATAATTAGCTTGAGAGGTAGAGCCTTCTTCATCCTGTTTCTTCTTACCTTTATCTTTAACCTTCTTATCAGTATAGAGAGCAGAGGGATTATTACCTTTTGATTGATCTCCAGCCTTTGTAAACTTTGCTTCATGTGTAAATAGTTGGCCCATGAGTGTTGTGAGATCAGGGGTATGCATGTCCATATATAGGTCCATTGCAGTGGTGAAACTTTCCCACTTATCATCTGCCTTGAGTCCATTTGTCACTTGCCTGACTATTTGCTCTTCTTCAATCTCCTCTCCAATGCTTGCTAGTTGGTCTGCCACATCTTTGATCTTTGTCACATACTCTGAGACTGATTGCTTGGGCTGCTTCCTAAGGGTTGTGAACTCAATCCACAATTGATTCTTCCTAGCCCTTGTGTTGGAAGAAAAATAGTTTGACAAGGTTTCCCAAGTCTCTTGGGAAGTCTTACAGTTCCTTACATGAGGTAAAAGAAAGTCAGATATAGAGTTTAAGAGATAAGACCTTGCCAAAGCATCCTTTGCACACCATTGGTTGAGCCTTTCATGTTCATCCTTTGTAGGTAGTCCTCTAGTCTTGAATGAGGGCAACTCCTCATCTCCTGATATGTATCCAAATAGACTTCTCCCTTGTAGATAGGTCTTCATTCTCAATGACCAAGCCTGGTAATTATTTCTGTCCAATTTGTCAATGAAGGAAGGGAAACCATCACCCATGTTTACCTTCTTTGCTCTGATACCACTGTTGAGAGTGATGGATGGATGCACTCAGGAAATCAGTTGGTGCTGCAAAACCTGCTTCACACCTGCCCTCTTTTCTCTTCAGATATGCTTAGTACACTTGCTTAGCTTCCAAATGACACAAAGAAACCATATATGTACTTTGGAAATGGTTTGGGTAATGATCAAACCAAAACAGATAACTTGGTACTTCAAAAATCAAGAAAAACTTTCTATTCTTGTAGTGATACCTGCTCAGACTTTTACTCAGTGTGTCCAGCACACTTAAAATTGGAACAATTCCTTTTGGGAGTATTAATGTACCTTAGTAAGCTACCAATCACAAGTGGAATCACTTCAATTGATAAACTATGCACTGAGAAATAAGTTTAGCAAAATTCTAATTACCCCCGACTTTTTAGGAACTCTGCAGACACAGACCAGTGTGCACTTCGAAGCGGATTTCTCCCAAATGGCTGAATGAAATCCTCTGAGATTTTGTACGCTTGTAGTAGACCTTGAGCTGGTTCCAATGAGCTATAGATCACTTGATTTGGTTCAGTAGATCCTGAGATATGCTCCTTTGAAGTTGACAGACTTGGAGAAGTTAACACAGAGAACCAGAAATGATAAATGTGTGTATATCTATTGATTGATAAGTTTGTACAAGCTCAATAGCATGACAAGCATAGCTAATTGAGGTGTGGTGGTGTAGGCTATGAAGTAGCACTAACACACACTCAGTTACAATGAAGAAATGCCTCGGGGAGTGAGCTGAAGTGACTGTACTAACCGCGACTTTTTGATTGTGTATTTTATAGAGAAGGAGTTGAGATTTGAATTTGAATTCAAATTCAAATCTCCTATATTCTCTACTCTAGAATTAAGGAGATATTCTCTCCAATCATTCCACCCAAAAATCCACGACTTAATCAATAGGTGTGATGTAAATGAATGCCAAGTCATATAGACCTTTTTACAATGAGTAAAAGATAATAACTCATAAGTATGAGTTCCTATGCCTTATCCTTCATGTAGAGATATCCTTCAAGGGTTCCAAGTCCATCTTCCAAGGTTCCAATGTTCCAAGCCAATGTGTGTAGGCTTGTCTTGCACCAACAGTATCCATTGTAGTTTTGATGTTGGTTGAATCTGCCTCTCCCTTGAGAGTATCCACCTCTTGAGTAGCCTCTTCCTCTCTGATTTTTGTAATTCTTGTAGCATTCATCTGTGGTATGATTGGACAATCCACAGATGTTGCAAGGTGATGAGTTGTAGGGTCTCCCCCTACCTGACTTACCTCCTCTGCCTCTTCCTCTTGATGACCTACCTCTCCCTGCATAATTAGCTTGAGAGGTAGAGCCTTCTTCATCCTGTTTCTTCTTACCTTTATCTTTAACCTTCTTATCAGTATAGAGAGCAGAGGGATTATTACCTTTTGATTGATCTCCAGCCTTTGTAAACTTTGCTTCATGTGTAAATAGTTGGCCCATGAGTGTTGTGAGATCAGGGGTATGCATGTCCATATATAGGTCCATTGCAGTGGTGAAACTTTCCCACTTATCATCTGCCTTGAGTCCATTTGTCACTTGCCTGACTATTTGCTCTTCTTCAATCTCCTCTCCAATGCTTGCTAGTTGGTCTGCCACATCTTTGATCTTTGTCACATACTCTGAGACTGATTGCTTGGGCTGCTTCCTAAGGGTTGTGAACTCAATCCACAATTGATTCTTCCTAGCCCTTGTGTTGGAAGAAAAATAGTTTGACAAGGTTTCCCAAGTCTCTTGGGAAGTCTTACAGCTCCTTACATGAGGTAAAAGAAAGTCAGATATAGAGTTTAAGAGATAAGACCTTGCCAAAGAATCCTTTGCACACCATTGGTTGAGCCTTTCATGTTCATCCTTTGTAGGTAGTCCTCTAGTCTTGAATGAGGGCAACTCCTCATCTCCTGATATGTATCCAAATAGACTTCTCCCTTGTAGATAGGTCTTCATTCTCAATGACCAAGCCTAGTAATTATTTCTGTCCAATTTGTCAATGAAGGAAGGGAAACCATCACCCATGTTTACCTTCTTTGCTCTGATACCACTGTTGAGAGTGATGGATGGATGCACTCAGGAAATCAGTTGGTGCTGCAAAACCTGCTTCACACCTGCCCTCTTTTCTCTTCAGATATGCTTAGTACACTTGCTTAGCTTCCAAATGACACAAAGAAACCATATATGTACTTTGGAAATGGTTTGGGTAATGATCAAACCAAAACAGATAACTTGGTACTTCAAAAATCAAGAAAAACTTTCTATTCTTGTAGTGATACCTGCTAAGACTTTTACTCAGTGTGTCCAGCACACTTAAAATTGGAACAATTCCTTTTGGGAGTATTAATGTACCTTAGTAAGCTACCGATCACAAGTGGAATCACTTCAATTGATAAACTATGCACTGAGAAATAAGTTTAGCAAAATTCTAATTACCCCCGACTTTTTAGGAACTCTGCAGACACAGACCAGTGTGCACTTCGAAGCGGATTTCTCCCAAATGGCTGAATGAAATCCTCTGAGATTTTGTATGCTTGTAGTAGACCTTGAGCTGGTTCCAATGAGCTATAGATCACTTGATTTGGTTCAGTAGATCCTGAGATATGCTCCTTTGAAGTTGACAGACTTGGAGAAGTTAACACAGAGAACCAGAAATGATAAATGTGTGTATATCTATTGATTGATAAGTTTGTACAAGCTCAATAGCATGACAAGCATAGCTAATTGAGGTGTGGTGGTGTAGGCTATGAAGTAGCACTAAC
>CM035428.1:59327195-59554695 GCA_020310875.1 Ceratopteris richardii
GAACTAAAGTGAACTAACTTTACAAATATAATACACTTGTGAATTTGTCCCTTCACATAGACATGTGGTTTTCTTCTAAAGCTTTGACCTTCAAATATATGTCCAATTAGTGATTGTTTCTCCAACAACTCCCCCTCAATCATTAATTGACATTCTCTATTTCTTCATACCATCTTCTTTTCTTTTACTCCTGCCATGCTTTTGAATTTGCTGGTCTTCACACCATCCAAGCTCTTTGTCATTATGTCTGCTAACTGATCTTTAGTAGAAATGTACTCCACTTCAATCTCCTTCTCCATTACCTTTTCTCTGAGAAAATGATACTGTATCTCTATGTGCTTTGTCCTTGCATGAAAAACTGGATTTGCTGCAAGATAAAGTGAACTCATATTATCTCCATGTATTGTAGGTATACCTTGATCAATGCCCAAGCTTTTGAACAATGTCTGCATCCATATAACCTCCTTAGCTGCTTCCACAAGTCCTTTGTACTCAGCTTCAGTTGATGATAATGCTACTGTATGTTGTTTCTTTGAACACCAACTTACAAGCTTATCACCAATGTATATCATGTAGTCATGAGTTGATCTTCTGTCATCCTGGTTACCTGCCCAGTCTGAGTCACTATAGGCTCTCAACTTCAAATCTTATGTAAAAGGATAATATAATCCTTCCTTTATAGTTCCTTTGATATATCTGAGAACTCTTTGACCTGCAATCCAATGTGGGTCCTTTGGACAATGCATGAATTGTGATAAAACTCCCACTGCATAACTAAGATCAGGTCTTGTTAGTGTAGCATAAATCAGACTACCCACAAGAGATTGATACTTCCTCATATTTTTGTATTCTGCACCATCATATTTACTGAGCTTGTGATTAACTTCAAGTGGAGTTGAAGCTTCTCTGCAATTTTCCATATCAAACTTCTTCAACAAGTTTAGAAGATACCTTTCTTGTGACACATATATGCCATGATCTGTATAAGTAACTTCCATTCCAAGAAAGTATGACAACTTTCCTAGGTCACTAATCTTGAACTCTTTCTCAAGTAATCTCTTTACCTCCTTGATTCCTTCATCTGAAGTACCTGTGATTATAATGTCATCTACATAAATACAAATATAGATTGTACCTTCCTCTGTCCTTTTGATGAGTAGACTTGGATCTGCTTTTGAACTTTGATATCCAAGATCATTCAGATACTTCACGAGTCTATAGTTCCATGCTCTTGGGGCTTGCTTCAATCCATAGAGTGCTCTTCTCAACCTGCAAACAAAATTTGGATACTTGGAATCTATAAATCCTTGAGGTTGTTCCATGTATACCTCATCTGATATGTATCCATTCAAGAATGCATTCTTTATATCCAATTGACTTAGGGTCCATCCTTTTGAAGCTGCAATAGCAATGATTGTCCTTATAGTTGACATCTTAGCTACAGGACTGAATGTCTCATCATAATCTATGCCATAGGTTTGGGCATAGCCTGTCACCACCAGTTTAGCTTTGTATCTGGCTATACTTCCATTTGCAAGCTTCTTCACTTTATAAACCCATTTATTTCCAATAACCTTCTTACCATTTGGTTTAGGAACAAGTTCCCATGTCTTGTTCTCCTCCACTGCATTGAACTCTTCCTTCATTGCTTCTTCCCATTGCTTCTTACCTTTAGCTTCATCATAGTTCTGAGGTTCTTCATCATCTTTGACCATATATGCATAGTTCTTCTGAGTTATGTAAGAAGTATCATAAGAATACCTTTCTGGTTTTCTTCTAGTCCTGCTTGACCTTCTTGGTTCACATTCTTCATAAGTGTCTGGATTCACCTCTTCATCAAATATAGGAGCTTCTTCATTCCTCCTTGTTAATCCACTTCTGGATGTACTTGCTTGCACATAGTCTTCATCTCTATTCACCTGCACAATTGATTTTCCTTTCTCACATCTTCTTACCTCTTCTTCAAATTCTTTAGCTGTTTGACTTTGATCTGCATACCAACTTTTTTGTTCATCAAATGTAACATCTCTAGAAACAAGAAATTGTTTTGTTAGAGGATTCCACAACCTGTAACCCATCTGCTTTTCATCATAACCAATGAACACATATTTTTTTGCCTTTGGTTCAAGTTTATGTCTAAGTTGTGATGGCACATAAGCATATGCAATTGATCCAAACACTCTACAATCTAGTGTTGGTTTCTTACCCCACCAAGCTTCATATGGAGTCATTCCATTTAGAGCTGCACATGGTAATCTATTCACAAGATATGTAGCTGTATTTACAGCCTTAGCCCAAAGATAATTTGGACAATTCTTCTCCTTCAGCATAGCTCTAGCAAACTCAACTAGAGTCCTGTTCCTTCTTTCTGCTACACCATTTTGTTGTGGTGTATACCTGCAAGTTATTTCTCTCTTAATACCTGCATTCCAAAGATAATCATTGAACTCTTGGGAGAAGTATTATCCCCCTCCATCAGACCTCAGTCTTTTAAGCTTTTGACCTGTGACTCTCTCTGCATATGCATGAAAATGCTTGAAGGCTCCAAACACTTCTGATCTTTCCTTTAAAACATATAAAGTTATCCATCTTGTAGCATCATCAGTGAAAAGAACATAATACCTTGAGCCACTGATAGATCCCCCTTTTGTTGGTCCCCATACATCTGTATGAATGAGCTCAAGTAATCCATCATGTTTGAATCCTTTCTTTTGAAATGGTAACCTGTGTGCTTTTCCCATTTGACATGCTTCACATTTATAAACCATATGTTGATTCTGCACATTTGGTAATCCTAGTACAGACTGATTTGCAACCATAGCTTTAATTCCTCTTTCATTGAAGTGACCTAATCTCTTATGCCAAAGATCAAGTTCTGTAATCACTCCTTCATCATGTGTGAGCAAAGCTTGACCAATGTTCCCTTGTACTCTTAAAGTAAAGAGTCTACCTTCTTTCTTACCACAGACAATCTGATTATATCCATTCTTTGGATCTTCAACAAATACTCCTTCATTTGTAAATCTGACTTGAAAACCTTTTTCAACTATCTACCCCACACTAATCAAGTTTTTAGGTATTGTGGGAACATACAAAACATTGGTTAGCAAATCTGCTCCACTCTTGCATTTCACTTTTCCAATTGAATGTACACTATGTCTTGTATTATCACCTGTTTGAACACTATGACTAGAAATGCCTTTTTCCAATTCTGACATCAATTCTATGTTTCCTGACAAATGATTAAAGAATGCCAAATGATCAAACAACTACCGCTGTGAGTCTTGTGTTTTTGTTCTCCCTTAGGAGTTCAATAATATGCTTCCCAAAACTGAATCTATTGCATATCAACATGCGCATTAAAAGATAGTTTTTTTTTGAATTTACGGAACGAATGTGCATTTAACCGGTGGTTGCACTTATAATTTGTCAACGAAGGAAGATCCAAGCATTTCTTATGCTGTGAGAACTTGCAAGGGTAAATAGATTGTGTTCGTTTCCTTTCTGGCAGCAGACAGAAAATACAATATATGCATATGATTGATTTGGTTCCCCAATGCCCCGGAACATGTGTGATTCTGGAGATCATAACGTAGCAATAGTTTGATTGTTTCAATTCGATTCTGTGGCAATAATAGTAAACAGCAACGGGAACCATATTGTGATGGAAATGGCGATGATTAATGACATACTTGTGATCAACTGATTGATGGTAGCGCTCGGTGGTTGTCTAGTGCTTAATGAAAGATTAAGTTGTTTCATTTTTTTATAATTTTGACAGTGATTAGACTTCTTGGGAACCTCGTATATTTGGTAGGAGCGAATCACTAACTAACAAGTTTGGAGGCTAATATAAACAATTGTAAAGTTCATGATCTAGAAATCCAAATTTCTGTGTTATTCTGGTATGCGATTCAATATGCATGGCTGTTGGAGTGAATATGGTGTGCATGCAATTCTGAGTATGTTGAGTAGGTACATGCGATAAATTTGTTGTGTAAATATATGTGCGAGTGTGTGCGTGAAAGTGCATGTGTGAGTATATGTATGTGAAAGAGAGTGTGTGTGGGAAAGTGAAAGAGAACAAGAGGGTGAGGAGGGAAAGAGATCGAGTGTGTGTGTGGGGTTGGGTATAGGTGGGTGAGTGTGTGAGTACGGGAAAGAGTAAGAGAAAAAAGGGGGATCGAGAAGGAAGTAGAGACTCGGAGTATATTCAAGCACTATTGAATGACTTGAAATAGGACGAGTGGTCCAATTGCGCATGATTTCGACAAAGCATAAGCATAAAAAGTTTGCGTGGTTTCGTGGGCCATAGGATAAACATTTGGCGATCCTACTGGGGATTGCAAAAGTGAAATATCTATGTCGACTTGTGAGCTCAAAGTAGAAAAAGTTGTGAGAGACAAGAATCCGAGTAAGATATAGTTAGATATTGCTGGTGTTTTCTTGCGTTAAGAGATCTTATTTTAGGGGCTAAGACCTTATCCATATGCCTACAAAGTTTCCTAAGCATTGGATTTTGGAATCTCAAGATATCATCATTTCTCTACTCATGGATCTGAGTACTACTATAACACATGAAAATTGGGGTGATGCTACAACTTGCCAACAACTTTCCTCTTTATGTGGTCCATCATTTTTTATGAAATAACTCTTTAGTTTTAGTTTAAGAAGTTAATAAGAGTTCCCCAAAAGGAATTAAGTTAATTGCTATTGTGGCCAGATGAACTATATTATATTTTATGAAACACAAAGTTGAAGTCTTTTCATGCTTCAAAAGATATTTGGCCCTTGTGGAGAACATAACAGGTAAAACATTAAAAAGGCTAAGGTCAAATGGAGGGGGAGAGTACTTATCCCATGAAAGATCACTATAAGGACAATTGTTGAGGCTACAAGGTCTATGCTAAGTGAGAAGCACCTACCTAATTACTTATGTGTTGAGGCTGTATCCACAACCACTTATTTGATTAACAGGTTCCCTTCAAAGTCACTTGATGGCATGACACCATATGAGGCTTGGAATGGAAGAAGACCAAGCTTGGATCATTATAAGATTTTTGGATGTATTGCTTCTGCTCATGTTCCTTCACAGGTTAGAGGCAAGATGGATCCCAAAGCAGAAAGGTGTGTAGTCATTGGATATGACAACAATCAAAAGGGCTACAGACTATACAACCCAACAACCAAAGTATTCTTGGTGAGTAGAGATGTAGTATTTGATGAGAACAGTTCTTGGTATGAAGATTCATGTAGAAAGGTTAACCTACCTTATGATCTTGAAGAAGATTTTCCAAAACTTGTTAAGGATAATTCTTCTAAAGTTGAAGAGCAGGATACCTCAAAAGATGATGAAGCAACTTAGTATGAAAAACTCAAAATGTGGAAGTATAAAACTCTTTGGCATCTACATAGAAGCTTGACATTTCATCAAATACCACATCTCTGCTCACCTTTACCTGTCGTGTGAGTGGGTTATAAAATTTATATTCCTTTTGCTCAAGGGAGTATCCAATGAAGACACACTTTTCTGCTTTTGGATCAAGCTTCATCCTCAATTCATTTGGGACATGTACATATGCAATACAACCAAAAACTTTCAGATGTGATAAGTTTGGCTTTTTACCTGTAAACTTCTCTTTAGGTGTAACTTGGTGTACAACAACAGTCGGAGTTCTATTCATGATGTATACAACAGTATGCACAACTTCTGCCCAATAACAATGAGGCGTATTCTTCTCAGCCATTAAGGCTCTTGCTATTTCTGCAATACGTCTGTTTTTGCATTCAGCAATGCCATTCTGTTGTGGTGTGTACCGGCATGAAAACTGACGCTGAATTCCATGATTTTTTAGAAAACTATTGAACTCATTTGACATGTATTCACCTACTCCATCAGATCTTAATGTTTGAATGTACTTCCCTGTCTTCTTTTCCACCATAACTTTAAAATCTGGAAGTGGGTGACCACCTCGCTCTTCTCTTTCATGAAATATACCCATACTTTGTGTGTATGGTCATCAATGAAAGTAACATAAAACCTGCAACCACCCATAGATGTGGTCTTTGCTAGACCCCAAACATCTGTATGTACTACTTCTAGTACATTCTCACTAACATGCTTGTCATGTGGAAATGATGCTCTTGAGTTGTTTACCAAATTGACATGCTGCACATACCTTTTGCATTTCTGAAACTTTGAAATTTGGTAATCCATGGGCAATCTCCTTTGACTGCATCAGTTTCAGCCTTTGCAATTTTGCATGTCCAATCCATTTGTGTCATATCTCTATATCTGCAATAACTTCTGCACCTTTCGCAAACATGGCTGCATTCATTTCAGGAATCTTCACATTTAAGGTGAACATCCTACCCACTTTGTTTCCTTTGGCAACCAATCATCCATCCTGCTTGTACTCTTCTACCTATAATCCATCAGCATTGAACTTGACTTGTAATACCTGGTCAACCATTGGTCCAACATAAACCATATTCTTTGTTATATTTGGAACATGCAACACATCACCAAGATGTTTTACCTTCCCGTCCTCCATAGACAATGCTATGTTTCCTGTATGCTCAATAGGATGCGATGTATCATCACCTGTTTCAACATATCCTGGAACTCGCATTTTCTACAAACTACTAAACCATTTTGCATGACTGGTCATGTGATTTGAAGCACCTGAATCAACATACTAGACATTATCATTCGATTTTGAAACACTAGCAAACATCGTATTCATCATGTGATGTTGAACCATAAACAGCTTCTCAGAATCATCTGCACTTGTGGATGCATAGTTGTTTTGCTGCCTTCTGTTATTTTGATTCTTCAACCTGCAATCACGTTCAAAGTGTCCAGTTTTACCACAATTCTAGCATCCTTTACTATCATTACCTGAATCATTTCTTTGGAAATTTCTACGACCTCTTTGGCTCCCCTACCTCAAAACTGTCCTCTTCCTCGTGCATGATTCTGTTGTTGACCTTGGTCTTGGTTACTCTTTCCTCTTCCACTTCCAAAACCTCTACCTCTGCCTTTTCCTCTGCCAGAGTAGAATACGTGCTCAGAAATGGGCTTTCCTTGGGAGTTTGAATCCTCACCAAGATTCTTTTCTTCAATAATCAGCATAGATTCCAGATCAGCAAAATTTGGAATATTTTCCCTGGTCTGTATGGAAGTTCTGAACTACTTATATGTAGCTCCTAAACCACGAAGGCACACTTCCACCTTATCATCATCATCTACATTCATGCCAATAGATCCAAGTGACTCACATATGCTTTTGATTTTTAGAGTGTAATCACTTACCGACATGCTCTTCTTTTCCAATGTATGCAGCTCGTTCTTGAGTTGCAATTTCCGTGCCTTTGTATTAGTCTCATACAAAGTGACCAAACTGTTCCAAGCCTCTTTTGGAGTCTTGGCATCCTGTATGTGTCCAATCATGCTATCTTGTATGCTAACAGATAGCCAATACATTACGTTTCGTGCTCCTTGATTCCATTCCACATATGCTCTTAACTGGTCTGCAGTCCGATTCCTTTCTGGTAACTACGGAGCATTTTCATTCTCTCCTTCGATGTACTTTCAGTAGCCTTTTCCCATCAAGAAATTAATCATTCTAAATCTCCAAGCATGGAAGTTGTTCTTGTCTAGATTATTGCTCATAAGCTGACTCATTCCATCTGCGTTTGCCATTTCTACTTGAACACTGTCGCACTATGACGTGACAATTCAATCTCATAAAAACACAGTTTTCGTGTATCAACAGTACACGAAATCACTTGAAATTCTGGATCTGGAATATATGAGTGTGGCTAAACGCAATGCAAGTTATAGTTTTTGAAACTGATCTAGTTTTTCTGTGGGCCCCACCTTGCGGGCTTGAAACGGAGGTCGAGATGGCTCCGAAACTTCGATCTGACATAAACGAGTGACCCTAAAGGGATAACTCACGAAAATATTTTGAGCCATCAATCTCGGTACATAAATCTAATAAAGCTCACTGAAGTATCCCTGACATATACCGGCATGACCACTATACATGTCAGAGAAACGAAAAACTGGTATGTGTCATCCTAGATCATCACATGTTGAGCTTGATATCTCAACAACCTGGGCACAAGCCTTAAAACAGGATAAGCCAGCTGAACAATCAGAGTCAAGTGAATCAAGAGAGTATAGTAAGAGGAAAACAAGGGCTTGGAAGGATACTAGAGAGAAGGACAATTGCAAGTGGAATAGAAAGCTATCGAAACTTGAAGAAAGCCTAAGAGATGCAAAAAGCAAAATAGAAGATGTCACCTCTCAAAATCCCTCGCATATCGAAACTCCACCCACTCCACCGCATCCCATCCCACCACTTATTGTAAATAAACCACAACCAGGGTTTGTTCTTGGAGATCCAACCCTAGAAGGTTTGGACATGATGTCCAAGGCCTACCAGGCTCGACTTCAAGAAGGGCCTACAACTGCAAACCTAGAAAAGAGTTACCCTAGAGCAGATTTAGAGATTGAACGGATAAAAATGTGCATGAAAATGGTAGAGCTATCTCAAGCTATGCTCGAGACCAGTCAATCGTTCAATCAGACAAATTCAATCAAACGAGGTTTGCATTTCGAGGGCTTACTAGAAAGATTAGAGCACTTGGTAAACAAGCCACATGTTTCTTTACCTCCACAGGCTCAACCAGTAGTTCAAAGAGAAAGCTCACCACCAACAAAAGCTTATGTTCCAGATTCCTTAGATGATGGAACACCTCTTTCAATTCAAGAGTACTCTCAAGAGTTCTTCTGGGAAATACAAGAAGAGAAATGGGCCAAGAAGAAGGATAATCCCCCTCTTATTCCTGAAATCGATGATCTTCATGAACAATTTCCCCAAGACATTCCGTCTATTTATGAAGACAAGTAGAGCAACAAGAAGGTGAAAGATTAGATTTTGAATCTAATTCTTTACAAGAGTTGCCACAATTCACAGGCCCGTGGGAGTTTGAATCTCTTCAGATCAGAGCTCCCACAATATTGGTAAGACATGAAGACTCACTGGTTCCAAGGAACACTGATGTCGTGAAGAACAGTAAGGTTCAATGTCATCTCACTATAGAAGAGCTGCTCAAATTAAAACCAGAGCTATGGAAACATGTGGAAAATCACATTCTTGAACTTGATTCCAAAGTGTCAAAAGCAAGCTCTAAGGAGAAAGTACCAGAGATACCTATAGATAAAATAGGAGACATGAGTGAAGGTGAAGAAGGTAATACTTATATTCCAATAACCTACCAAGGTTACACAACCAAAGCAATCATAGATTTAGGCAGAGGTGTTGCAATTGCAGCCACCTCCTTGTGGAAGAAATGGGGCAAACCCACACTAAGACCAACTAGAATGAAGATTCAAATGGCGGATGGACATATTGAAAGACCTCTAGAATTTCTAGAAGGGATAAATCTAACCACTCGTGGTGTAGAGTTTGAGCACACCTTTGCTATATGTGACTTTGATAAAAATAATGTCTATGAGATGATCCTAGGAAGACCCCTCCTATGACAACTGCAAATAGTACAAGATTGGGGAACCCACTCCTTGTACTTGTAGCACTTAGAGGTCACAACCAAGGTCAATCTAAAAGACTATACCTTCAGAGATGTCTCACTCCTACAGTGGAATCCTATCCAAAAGGCGCAAGAAGATTCAATCTCTGTGCATTCTGAAAGTTCATCCAATGCATTTTGGATGCATGAAGACACTCACTTGTGGATGTGAAAAGTCATAGAGGAAGAGGAAAAATGCTTAAGCACAAGAGAAGAAGGAACTTTGCAAAGAGATAGACTAGTTAGAGACCCAACCTACACACCGATGATCTTTCTAGATGAGGAATTTGAGCCTCATGGTTGGGCAAAAATCTTAGCCACCATGGACAACTGTCAGAAAAAGCATGCACAATTGGTGGTAGTGATCCCCCCTTGGGATAAAACAATCCAAGTAGCCCGATACCACTCAAGTAGCGAAATATGTGCTTAACTGCATGACAATGCTTGACACCTCGGCAATGCATAAACGTGCTCATCTGTGAGATAGCAAACTGAATATCTGGCTAAGTAAAGCATTAGTAAATCAAGCATCCAATAGTGTGCTGATAGAGAACAACATCAAATGCATCTCTTGCATCATCAAGACTCAATTGTAAACATGTCTCCATAGGAGTGGCAATAGGCTTATATTCTTCAAGGACGAAACACTACAATAATGTGTCAATATAATTTTTTTGACACAAAGCCATTTCACTATCAACTTGCATAAACTGAATGCTCAAATAATGATGCAAATGCCCCAAATCAGACATCTCAAATGAGGCATGCAAATCAGCCTTAAAATCAGCAATATGCATGTCATGAGGACCAGTGAGTAGCATGTCATCAACATACACTGCAATGATCAGAGGCACATCATTAGCATGCTTAACATATAAGGAGATTTCAGTTGGACTATTCTCAAAACCATGTGCAATCAGATAGGCATGAATCTTTTCATACCAAGCACGTGGTGCTTGCTTTGAACCATATAATGCCTTCTTTAACGTGCACACCTAGTTTTCATTCCCTTTCTGCACAAAGCCACGGGCCTAAAAAATATACACTTCTTCATGGAAGTCACCATCTAGAAATGTTGTTTTAATGTCCAACTGATGTACACTCCAACCATGATGATCTGCAAGTGCACAGATGCTAGGAAGAGTAGTCATTCGACAAGTAGGTACAAAGTCTTCATCAAAATCAATGCCTCTTTCCTGTGCATAAACTTTTGCAATATGCCTAGCCTTATACTTGCCAACTATTCCATCCCATTTACACTTCAGCTTGTATACCCACTTAGTGCCAATGGCCTTCTTGCCAGAAGGCAAGTCACATAAAGACCGGGTACCATTTTTCATGATAGCATCATATTCACATTTCATTGTAGCCATCCAATGTTTAGAATTCATCAAACAAAACAAGTTCAATCTCATCACAGAGACTAGAGGTAGCCAGGGCATAGCAATTTGATGCAAAAAAGGCACTATGAGAGCTTGATTGAGTACGATATGATAAAGGTGCATCTAATGTTTTGTCATGCTAAGTCTGCACCAACCATTTTGGCATAGTTTTTTCCTGCTCAATATGAACTCTCTCATCTACAAGTGCATCATGTAAATCTGCATCAGAAATGGAATGATCTGCATCATCACATGAAACTTGCAAAGGCTAAGAAGTTGCCTCATTAAGACCAGAACTGGACTGTCCACCTGTAAAAAGAGGCAGCAAAGGATCATACATGTCTTTGGAGCTAAAAGATGTCTCCTTTGTACATGAGAGTAAGGTCTGAATAACATCTTCTTCAAAAACAACATCACGGCTAACTAGAATGTGTTTAGTCTCTAGATGATACAAACGATAGCCTTTGCTTTCAGAATGTATCCAACAAAAATACATTTTACTGTTTTATCATCCAATTTTTTGCAATGTTGTTCATGCACTAATGCATATGTGAGACAACCAAAAACATGCAGATGAGCAACATATGACTTGTGACCATACCAAGCCTCATATGGAGTGATAGACTGCAGTGCTTTATTGGGACACCTATTAAGTACATATGCTGCACACATAATAGCCTCAAGCTCGAAACTATGTGGTAAAGCCTGAATCTTGACCATACACCTCACCATCTCCATGAGTGACTTGTTGTTCCATTTTGCAACTCCATTCTGTTGAGGTGTATACAACACTGTACACTAATGTTTTATCCCACATTCAGCTAGAAATGCATTAAGTTAGAAGACATATATTCCGCCCCTCCATCAGAATGGAGGGTGCCCATTTTACATGCTGACATATTTTTAGCCAAAACCAAAAGCTTTTTGAAGAAGATAAACACTTCAGACTTTTCTTTGAGTGGATATATCCATGCATGATTGGAAAAATCATTAGTGAAAGTCACTAAGTAAAGATCATTTCCAAAAGAAGGTGCCTGCATAGGACCATATACATCACTATGTACAAGCTCCAATTTTTTACTAGCCTGAATTGAACCATCGTTTGGAAAGGAGGAATGCTACATTTTGCCCAAAATACAGCCTTCATAGACATGTTTTTTGAGTGCCTCAAGTTTGGTCAAAGAGGACACCATACCATATTTCTGTAGGCATAGCAAACTAGCAAAATTCAGATGACCAAAGTGTGCATGCCAAAGCTTTGCATCTGACATAGCCTGAGAATCATGTACTACACATGCCAAATCATTCATTTCATAGATCTATGAGCTTATACAACCCACGACATAAAATGCCAGAAGCAATAATCATGTTGCCATTTGACATATCATGAACTGTACATCTGTCATCAATAATTTTCACAACCAAGCCAATCTTGGCTAATGTAAAAAGTGATAAGAGATTTTTCTTGATCCTTGGCACAAATAAAGCATTCGATAGAGTGAAAGAACTACCATCACTAGGAGTTAGAATGATCTTACCAACTCCCATAATAGGATAAGAGGAGTTGTTGGCACATGTGACAATATATTCCCTGTAGGGGCAGGCTCAATTGAAGTGATGAAACTACGCTGTGAGGTAATATGTTTGGTTGCCCCACTATCAAAATACCAAACATCTGAGTCTACTACAGACATACACTGCTCATAAGAAGATGGGTCAAAACTGCAAATAGTATTAAATGCCCATTCCCATCCTTCATTCTGCACAAGATTAGCAGACTCTATTTTCGATGTAGAGGCCTCTGCAACAACCATTCCAGGCTCCAGCCTCTTTCTTCTTTGCCTCTTTAGCAGCCAGATTTGGACAGCTCTTAATGACATGATCATTTGCTTTACAGTATTTGCAGAATAATTTTTGCTTTTCATATTTCTTCTCATCTTTGTCTTTCTTCTTCGAATGTGCAGCATTTGCAAATTTTTTCTTACTAGTAGAAGAGCTCCAATTTCCTTTGCCCTTCTAAATAGCCAAGAAAGATTGATCTGCAACACGCATAATGGACCTGTTCTGCCTAGACTGATCTTCTTGCAATAGAACAGAAACTAACTCTTCAAATGACAGGGGCATTTGGATTTCCTTTCATCATCAAACAAAGAGTAGAAGCAACATTGTGATATGAGTCAAGAAGACCATTCAGAATGGTCTGCGCAAGTGAGCTATGTGGTTTAACTTCATCAGGAGAAATCAATTGTTCCTTCAAATCCTTGATCTTTGTAAGAAAACTATCCATAGAATCACCTTCATTCATATGATCACTCTCTTATTGTTTTTGTAGTTAAGCAACACGAGCCTCATTCCTAGCTTGGTACAATGTGGTAGGTGTATTCCAAGCATCCTTAGCTGTTGTGCAAGAGCGAATGTGAGGAATAATGGCATGTTTGACAGACAAGGCTATCAGTGCATGTGTCTGAGCATTTCTGCCATCCCAACGAATTTGCTCTACAGTAGGTGCAACAGAAACCGCAACACAAACAAGAATATGAAGAATATCATTATCTTCAACACCATTTGCATCAGCCTCAATACCTGTATTTGGAGGTGTAATAGGACATTTTTCAACACCCTGCACAATGTTCCACATTCCTTTTGCAACCAATACATGTCGCATCATATAAGCCCACAATGGATAATTGGTACCATCCAACTTATCCTCAATAGCCAACGTACGGGATACATCACTACTTTCAGCCATAGCCACCATAGCCACCTACTAAAATACCTTGATGTAGAGAAATGATTGTATTTGAAAAAGTTGAATAGAACTACCCAAAGCAGTTCTGCTGGACCTATAGAAAACTTTGAGATGCTTATACTGGCGAACCGAAACCCTAGATGAAGCGAAGATGCGCTCTGATACCAATTGTTGGAGTTAGATGTCTGTGAAAGCACACGAACAACACAAGCAAGAAGAAGAATCTTGAAGCACAACACACAATACTAAATGTATTTGCACTAGAATGTACAAAGATAAGTAGCTTGTTAGGGCAATAGGCGTATATACAAATGGGGGAAAAAAACCTCCTAAAGAGGGAAAAAAGTGCCCCAGACAATCCTAGAGTGTTCACACACATCACTACCTAAATATATCAACGTGTATTAGACACCCTATGTACCTTGGAAGACTGCTCTCAAAAGGATGAATCAAAACAGACAAGTTTGACCAATAGTCAATATGAAAAATGTTGGAGAAACAATCACTAATTGGACATATATTTGAAGGTCAAAGCTTTAGAAGAAAACCACATGCCTATGTGAAGGGAAAAATTCACGTGTATTATATTTGTAAAGTTAGTTCACTTTAGTTCTAGAAGTTTTTTAAAAGTCACGAGAATGAGAAAATCTATATAAGTTAGTTTGTATCAACTGACGCAATGAGAGAAGAAGTGGAAGACAATGAGAAAGTGAGAAGGAGTTCATTTTGTATGACTGAATAGAGTCGGGCTTCTCTGAGTGAGAAAGCACCTGTAAAACTTCTGAGTTTTTCATAGCTATGAGAAGAAATAGTTAAAGTTCTGTGTATGAGACTCTCTCCATTATCTCCATGTTTGTCTACTGTGTGATGAGTTCAAAAGTTCAAGTTTTCTGAGCAACTTGATGCCTGGCATCGAGTTTGTGCTGATAAGTCTGTGTTTTATTTTCTGAGTTCCAACTCATGTTAAATCTTCTTGAAAAGATGATGTTTGTGGAGCAACTCGATGCCTGGCATCGAGTTTCAACATAAAGTCGATGCCTGGCATCGACTTCCCACATAAAAGTGGTCTTCTTCATGTGTGTTCAAGGGGGTAATTCTGGTGCTGAAAAAGTGGTTGAAAAAGCTTAAAGTCAATGCCCGACATCGACTTTTGGTTGCAAGTCGATGGTAGGCATCGAATTTTTATTTTTAGACAGCAAAATTTACTAAAACAGGCAAAATTTCTAGTTTTGGAAAGTCATACAGGGTCATCTTGTGAAGGCCATAACTTGAGTTCTAGAGATCCATTTTATGCATATGATAGCTTGTTGGAAAGCTCTACTCTTCTAGTTTCAGCCTGTAAAAGATCTTGGAGAAATAATATTTGAGCTAGGAGAAATTAGCAAAATACTGAAGGTATGTCATTTCAGTGACTGGAAAAATCTGAAGAAGTAAAGTTCTTGGTTTTGGCTATCATTTCTCAAAGTTTTGAGTGGCAATGAGTTAATGGTGACCATAGAGGTGTTCTAGTGTCACATTAATTCATTTCTTGTGGTGTTTTACACATCAACAAGTGGTATCAGAGCAGAAAGGTCCTAAAGAGCAGAAGGCGGCAAAGCTACGAGAAGTTTTGGAAAGTTTTCCATTAAAGTTTGAAAGGTGAAGCAATTGAAGACACAAGGCATCAAAAGGTTACTTCAAACGTATCTTCATACACAAAGAACTTCAAAAGGTATTATCCTTTATCCTTTAAGCTCACAGGTTGCAGCAGAAGGGAAGGAGTATGGCAGATCATATCTCCATTGACAAACTAGACAGAGATAATTACCCCACATGGGTAATGAGAATGGAAGCCTTACTTATGAGTAAGGATCTCATGGTATATTCCAACCTTGTGCCAAAACAAAGAAGAAAAAAATCACCGTCGCCAGGTGCAATCGGCCAATCGACTGCTATGGAAGAGGAGTGACAGCCTCTTGAAATGGATGCACCGATCCTTTCCCAACCCGAGCCTCCCCTTCCTTCTTCTGAATCTCCTTCTTCAACACTTACTTCTGCTCAAGAATAGATCATCAGACTTTTCTTTATTGCATTGTGGAGCCGAAGTTCTAGATCCACTCTCATCTTGATTAGCACCTAGTGAGAATTTGTCTTCTACTGATATTGCCCAAAGCTCAATTTTCAACATGTACCAATTGTATTCCAAAAGAAATAAAAGTTTGGCGCACACATTTGAATATGAATATCTTTCTTCAATGACTTTATCCAATCATTGTAACTCTTTAGGACAAGTTACCATGCCGTCTCTGCAGGATGCTGATAATTAACATTCGAATGCTCTGGAAAGTCCCACTTCATCGCTTCAAAAGAAAAGCCTTTTTCATTTAAAATCTCAATAAACTTTGTGAAAACAACTGCATCCCCATCTGCTGACAAAGGCAAACCATCATTTAAGTAGCTTTTCTCCCAGTCCGGTTTCTCTTGCATACAAGTCCACAGATCAATAACTGGAACATCCGTTGCTTTGCAACAGCTAGGCAGATCTTGGCATAAAATCTCGTTGTCTCTTTTTTTTCGAACAGAATCATCATCAGGCTTAAGTCCACAGATTTTCTTACCAGTCACTTGCAGTGCCTCCTCAGGGATAGGTGGGGGTGTCAATTAGCGCAACAAGGTTTCCCTCGCTAAGAAACTTCATATGTGAGATGATTTTGGAGAGGTGTTCCTTATATTCAGGCAATGGCACATGCTGCATTGCGTGCTTTTCATCTAGTGTAGCAGCATCGTTCGCACCAAAAAATATGGTGACCACCACACGGGCCTCCTCTAATCCGTGAGAAAATATTTTAGCCAGCAGATAAAGCGCCTAGCGAGTGTTGTATCCATTATAGCCACACAAGACTACATCCACCTTATGTGCATACCGATCGGTGAGGGCAGCTTCCCTCAATTTTTTCCTTCGTCGCCATTTAGTGACCAGTGCTTATGAATGCCAGTTTGCCAAATCTTCTGAAGCATCCTAGGATTATGTTGACCTTGACGTGCACTTTCATGCTTAAATTCTCCGTCAACTAGTGATCTCATTTATAACAATACGGTTGCATCCACACAGCATCCTTGATCACATCTCTCATGCTCTCTGTGCAGTCGCGTCTTCACCAAGGGCCTGGCATCATCATTCTCCAAGGTTCTTCAGAAGAGCGCATTGCATTTTCGCTCCTGTCTCTCTTTCAACATGGCCTCTTTTGTGCAGAATTTGCTCCCATCACCCTTCAGGTTTATGATATCATCCCCTTCGATGGCCTTCTTATGTGCAGCCTTCCGCAAATCTTGTTCTCTGTGTTGTCCTTCAACTTCTCCAACAGTTCAGCGCACTACAGACCCCAGTAATTTATGCATCGACATCCCTACATAATGTTTTCTTGTGGCAAATATGCCCTCAGATTCTCTCTCCTCATGCACGATGACAATTTGCTAGCCGAACAAGCTATAGAACTGAGTTGTTTCTCCATTTTAGCAGGTATATTGCTCCTCCAGAAGAGGACCGTTGCTTTTCCCCCTTTGCCTCCTTTCTCTGTACCTGCGCACCGACCCAACAGACGGGCAGATCCCCCTTCGATGTACTTCCAAAACTAATTTCCCCCCCCCTTCGTTTCCTGCGTAGAGCAACAACAAAAAAAAGGAAAAAACAAAACAAATGATCCCCCCCCTATGTGTTCTTCCCTGTGTTCCCGAGCTTCTGATGAAGAAAACCACACTAGTGTCTCCCTATGTTCTCGAAACAACCGTCTGCTTCTTCCCTTTCCTGTATACTGCAATCGAACCCAGCCTCAACAAGCAGAGGTTGCTTTTCTTTTTTCCACAAGATGGTTGCATTCTTCCTTCGAGCAAGGCTGCGACCTTCCCAGTGTATCGATCACTTCCCCTGTTGGTTTTTCTTCTTCCCCCTGATATCTGCACCAAAAAACAAAAGAACCCCCAGAGCTTCTCCAGTCGAAGAGAGAGAGATATGAGATTCGCGGCCGCCAAAGAGTGAGGGAGAGGGATTAATTTTGTCTCTCCCTTTTTTTTCTTTTTCCCCCCACTCTCCCACTTTGTCTGACACCCCACTCCCCTCACTCGCATGCATGCGTGCACTTTTATTTTTCTCTCTTTTTTTTATTTATTTTCTTTCTTTTTGTTTTTTTTTGTTGTTTTTCTTTTCAATATTATTTTCCCATTTTTTCTTTATGCATTTTTGTTTGTTTTTTTTTTCTCTTTTTTTTTCTTTTCTTTTTCAACTTCCAAATATATCAATCTTGAAGCAAGATGCACATGTGAAACGACACATGAAGTTTGGAACTACGATACATATACATGGGGCGATGTAGTTTCATACGCACATTTGTGTTCTCAAGCGATCTTACACACATATGGTGGTGTGCACATGATCCCAAATGCTTAATGACGAATATATTCCTTTTAATACATGCTCACCTATGCATCTCCCTAGCAAACACACTTCCTTTGCAATCATGCACTCATCACCAGATCCATGTTGACATATGCACACATATTCATAAATGTGATCATCAAAACAATTTCTTTCGGGATATTTGAACAAGATCATATTTCAAAGAGCTATATTTTTCATAGACACCACATTAGTAGATTTAAAATTAATGCAACTTTTTTGTGTAACAGCATATACTACACAATATGCTGATTCTATCAAGCTTTGAAGCATGGAAAATGATGAATTACACACTGAGAACAAGCTCTACGCAAAACACTGATTTGATGGCGTGCTAATAGAGAAGTAGAATATGAAGGGATATAGGTGACTTCAAATGAACATAGCTCACGATTGAAAAACTCAATTGCAATAAAAATTTGCGAGTATACTTTAGACTTAAGGAGAAAACGTCACCAACTTAATTCACTGAAAATGATGCACCAATATCAGAGAAATCATCTCTGCAATATGGCTGAGAAAACTGAGAGATATGGCAATGAACAGTACACTTGCAAAAGCATGAAGTTATGGACACAAAGGATCATGAAAATGAATGTATATTGATTGTAAACTACAATGGACGTATTGGTACATATGTGTGCCTTGAAACCATGTTGAGAGTGATGGATGGATGCACTCAGGAAATCAGTTGGTGCTGCAAATCCTGCTTCACACCTGCCCTCTTTTCTTTCCAGATATGCTTAGTAGACTCCTTAAGCTTACAAATGACACCAAGAAACTATATATGTGCTTTACAAATCAATTGTGTAATGACTAGATCAAAACAGATGACTTTGAATCTTCACAAGATCAAAAAACTTTCTATTTCTGTAATGACACCTGCTCAGTCTTAAGCTTAGTGTGTCCAGCACACTTACAATTGAAACAATTCCTTCTGGGAGTATTAAATTAACTTAACAAGCTACCATTAGCAAGTTAAATCACTCCAATTAACAAACTATGCACTGAGAATGATCTTTAGCAAAATCAGAGACACCCCCGATTTTTTAGGAACAACACAGAGAAATACCAGTGACTGCCTCGACTGCAATTTCTCCCAAATGGCTGAATGGAATGCTTTGAGATTTTGTATGCTTGTTGTAGACTTTGAGCTGGTTCCAATGAGCTATAGATCTCTTGATTTGGTTCAGTAGATCCAGAGCAATGCCCCTTTGAAGTTGACAGACTTGGAGTAGGACACTCAGACCAAAAACAGAGATGATGAATGTATACTCCTATTGATAAATGTGTTTGTACAATCTCATTAGCTTGCTAAGCACAGCTAAATGAGGTATTGTGGTGTTGGCAATAGAGTAGCCTTCACACACAATGAGTTACAATGAAAAATATGCCTCGGGGAGTGAGCTAGAGTGGCAGGACTAACCGCGACTTTTTGATTGTATCTTTTATAGAAGTCTTGAGATCATTTGAATTTGAAATTCAAACTTAGGCTCCCTTGAATCTCTCCTCTAAAAGTAGGGAGATATTCTCTCCATCTCAACATTCAAATTTCCACGACTTATGAGGTAGGTGGATGACTTTAAGTGATTACAAACAAATGATAAGTCACTTAGACTTTACAAGGGGTAAAAAGGTAAGAACATATAAGCATATGTTCACATGAGTCTTCCTTTAAGTGAAGCCTAGATAATCCTTTGTCCATGCTAATCTTCCATAAGTCCAAGGGTCCAAGCCAATGTGTGTAGGCTTGTCTTGCACCAACAGCTCCCCCTCAAGCCAAACACTTTGGCTTAAGTCTTTTCTTTCATTCTTCAATCACTTCCTGCAATCCAATCATAGATTTGAATCTGCATAACTTGTTTCCATCCAATGCCTTTGTAAGTAAATCTGCACATTGCATATTAGTAGATACATATGTCAATTGTATATCTTTACTTAGCAATTTCTCTCTCACATAGTGGTAATGAACCTCTATGTGCTTTGTTCTGGCATGATAAATTGGGTTTGCTGCAAGGTGAAGAGAGCTAGTGTTGTCTCCAAATATGATAGGTGGTCTTGTGAGTAGACCTAACTCTGTATATAGAAGCTTCAACCAGATAGCTTCTTGAGTAGCATTTGCAAGTCCTCTATACTCTGCTTCAGTGGATGACAATGCCACTGTAGGTTGCTTCTTAGCTGACCAAGAGATAGGCTTATCCCCTGCAAAACAAATATAACCTGAGGTGCTTCTCCTATCATCCTTGCATCCTGCCCAATCTGCATCTGAGTAAACTTTAATATCAATGTCTGATGTGTAAGGAAAATACAAACCATGACTTTGAGTTCCCTTGAGGTACTTCAAGATCTTCTTTGCTGCCTCTAGGTGAGGTATTCTAGGTTTGTGCATGAATTGACTAAGCACACTTACTCCATATGCTATGTCAATTCTTGTCAAGGTAGCATAGTTCAAACTACCCACAATACTTTGATATCCTGTAATGTCTTTGAGTTCTTCTCCTTCATGAGCACTTAGCTTTTGATTAACCTCCATTGGAGTAGTAGATACCTTAGCATCCTGCAAGCCAAACTTCTTGACCATATCCTGTACATACTTCTTTTGAGTAATGTATATACCTGAGTTTGTGTAGATCAACTCAAGACCTAGAAAATATTTTAGTAATCCAAGATCACTAATCTTGAATTCTTTCATCATCTGACCCTTGATGTGTCTAATCCCATTGACATCATTACCTGTAATGATGATGTCATCAACATAGACACATAAGTATATTACCTCTGTACTACTTCTCTTTATGAATAGAGAAGTGTCTGCTTTGCTCATCACAAATCCTTGGTCTAGAAGGTAGGTGGTCAATCTGTAATTCCATGCTCTAGGTGCCTGCTTCAAACCATACAGAGCCTTCTTCAATTTACAAACATAATGTACCTTTTTTGGATCTTCATAGCCAGGTGGTTGTGAAATGTAGACTTCTTCAGATATCCATCCATTTAGGAATGCATTCTTCACATCCAATTGATACATGTTCCAATTCTTGGATGCAGCTACACTCACCAAAACTCTGATAGTTGGCATCTTGGCCACAGGAGAAAATGTCTCCTCATAATCAATGCCTTGGGTTTGTGCAAAACCCTTGGCTACCAACCTAGCTTTGTACCTGTTAATTGTCCCATCTGAATTCTTCTTCAATTTGTAGATCCATCTGGATCCAATTACCTTCATAGTCTCCTTCTTGGGTACCAAGTCCCAAGTATCACTCTCTTTTAGGGCTTCTATCTCCTCATCCATTGCTTCTCTCCATTCTGGCTTTGTAATTGCTTCTTCATAGGTACCTGGTTCTTCATTCAACAAATCTTTTGCAAGGTATACAGAATGTTTAGTTACAAGTGATGTGTCATACCCAAATCTGATAGGTTTCTTCTTCTCTCTCTGAGATCTTCTCATAGCTTGAGTGGAAGTTTCTGCCTTGTCCTCCAATTGCTTCATCTTCATCTTTCCTTTGGATTTCCAAGCCTTGAACTCTTCAAGGTTGATGGTATCATCATCTGAGCTTGAATCTTCTTGCTGAGTTGGCTCTTCCTTGGTAAGCTTTGGAAAATCTTCCTCCATGTCATAGGGTAGACTCACTTTCCTGCATTCATTCTCATACCATGAGTCATTCTCATCAAATATGACATCTCTGCTTACCTTGAACCCTTTGTTTGTGGGGTTGTAGAATCTGTATCCCTTTTGGTTCAAATCATAACCAATGAAGATACATTTCTCTGCCTTTGGGTCTAGTTTTCCTCTTACCTGTGAAGGAATATGCACATATGCTACACATCCAAAGATTTTGCAGTGATCTAGAGAGGGTCTCTTACCATGCCATGCTTCATATGGTGTCATGCCATCAAGTGATTTGGATGGCAACCTGTTGATGAGGTAAGTGGCAGTGGACACACTCTCTGCCCATAGGTAATTTGGTAACTTTTTCTCATTGAGCATAGACCTAGCTGTTTCCACTATAAGTCTATTCCTTCTTTCTGCTACCCCATTTTGTTCAGGTGAGTATCTGGTAGTGATCTCCCTCTTGATGCCTCTTTCCTGCAAGAAATCTTCAAACTCATTGGAGAAGTATTCTCCTCCACCATCTGATCTTAACCTCTTCAAGCTTCTACCTGTTTGATTCTCAACAAGTGCAAGATACCTTTTGAAACAATTAAACACTTCATCTTTATGCTTCATAAAGTACAAAATGGTCCATCTGCTATAGTCATCAATGAAGGACACATAATACCTTGAACCAGAAATGGAAGGGTCCTTGCTAGGTCCCCAAACATCTGTGTGTACCAAGTCTAGGTAGTCTTCATGCATGAAACCTTTTCTTGAGTAGGGTAATCTGTGAGACTTACCAAATTGACATGATTCACATTTGTAAATCATGTGTTGCTTGGATACATTAGGTATCCCAAGCACACACTGATCCCTGCACATTTGCTTGATAGTCCTTTCACCTATGTGCCCTAGTCTTTTATGCCATATCTCTAACTCTGAGAGTGTCTGATCCTTATAGTTATACAAAGCAATATTTTTTGTATCTTCTAGCTCAAATGTAAATAATCTACCTGATTTCTCCCCTTTGGCTATCCTCCTGAATCCTTGTTTTGGGTCCTCCACATATGCTCCATGTTGTGTGAATCTGACCTGCAAACCTTTCTCCACAATCTGACCAACACTCATTAAATTTTTAGTTATTGTTGGTACATAGAGTACCCTGCTTAATAGGTTCTGATTACCATCACATGTCTTCACATTTCCAACTTTGACAACAGAGTGTTTAGTGTCATCACCTGTTTGTACCTGATGTTTGCCCTTGGGTTCTTCCAAATCAGAAAGTAATGCCACATTGCCAGCTACATGGTTAGAACATCCTGAGTCAATGTAAAATAAATGATCATCATTTGTACCTATCTTTGAGGTCATATTCATGATCAATAAGGAGTCATCTTGCTCCTCTGTGTAGTTGTTGTAGTCTCTTCTATTTCTGAATCCACCTTGGTAGCTTCCATTGTGGTTGTTGTTGTAATTGTTGTTGTATTGGTTGTTGTACCCATTGTAGCTTTGATTGTGGTTGAATCTGCCTCTTCCTTGAGAGTATCCACCTCTTGAGTAGCCTCTTCCTCTCTGGTTTTTATAGTTCTTGTAGCATTCATCTGTGGTATGATTGGACAACCCACAGATGTTGCAAGGTGATGAGTTGTAGGGTCTCCCCCTACCTGACTTACCTCCTCTGCCTCTTCCTCTAGATGACCTACCTCTCCCTGCATAATTGGCTTGAGAGGTAGAGCCTTCTTCATCCTGTTTCTTCTTGCCTTTATCTTTAACTTTCTTATCAGTAAAGAGAGCAGAGGGGTTATTACCTTTTGATTGATCTCCAGCCTTGGTGAACTTTGCTTCATGTGTAAATAGTTGGCCCATGAGTGTTGTGAGATCAGGGGTATGCATGTCCATGTAGAGATCCATTGCAGTGGTGAAACTTTCCCACTTATCATCTGCCTTGAGTCCATTTGTCACTTGCCTGACTATTTGCTCCTCTTCAATTTCCTCTCCAATGCTTGCTAGTTGGTCTGCCACATCTTTGATTTTTGTCACATAATCTGAGACTGATTGCTTGGGCTGCTTTCTAAGGGTTGTGAACTCAATCCATAATTGGTTCTTCCTAGCCCTTGTGTTAGAAGAAAAATAATTTGACAATGTTTCCCAAGTCTCTTGGGATGTCTTACAGTTCCTTACATGAGGTAAAAGAAAGTCAGATATAGAGTTTAAGAGATAAGACCTTGCCAAAGCATCCTTTGCACACCATTGGTTAAGTTTTTCATGCTCATCCTTTGTAGGTAGTCCTCTAGTCTTGAATGAGGGCAACTCCTCATCTCCTGATATGTATCCAAATAGACTTCTCCCTTGTAGATAGGTCTTCATTCTCAATGACCAAGCTTGATAGTTGTTTCTGTCCAATTTGTCAATGAATGAAGGGAAACCATCACCCATGATTACCTTCTTTTGCTCTGATACCACTGTTGAGAGTGATGGATGGATGCACTCAGGAAATCAGTTGGTGCTGCAAATCCTGCTTCACACCTGCCCTCTTTTCTTTCCAGATATGCTTAGTAGACTCCTTAAGCTTACAAATGACACCAAGAAACTATATATGTGCTTTACAAATCAATTGTGTAATGACTAGATCAAAACAGATGACTTTGAATCTTCACAAGATCAAAAAACTTTCTATTTCTGTAATGACACCTGCTCAGTCTTAAGCTTAGTGTGTCCAGCACACTTACAATTGAAACAATTCCTTCTGGGAGTATTAAATTAACTTAACAAGCTACCATTAGCAAGTTAAATCACTCCAATTAACAAACTATGCACTGAGAATGATCTTTAGCAAAATCAGAGACACCCCCGATTTTTTAGGAACAACACAGAGAAATACCAGTGACTGCCTCGACTGCAATTTCTCCCAAATGGCTGAATGGAATGCTTTGAGATTTTGTATGCTTGTTGTAGACTTTGAGCTGGTTCCAATGAGCTATAGATCTCTTGATTTGGTTCAGTAGATCCAGAGCAATGCCCCTTTGAAGTTGACAGACTTGGAGTAGGACACTCAGACCAAAAACAGAGATGATGAATGTATACTCCTATTGATAAATGTGTTTGTACAATCTCATTAGCTTGCTAAGCACAGCTAAATGAGGTATTGTGGTGTTGGCAATAGAGTAGCCTTCACACACAATGAGTTACAATGAAAAATATGCCTCGGGGAGTGAGCTAGAGTGGCAGGACTAACCGCGACTTTTTGATTGTATCTTTTATAGAAGTCTTGAGATCATTTGAATTTGAAATTCAAACTTAGGCTCCCTTGAATCTCTCCTCTAAAAGTAGGGAGATATTCTCTCCATCTCAACATTCAAATTTCCACGACTTATGAGGTAGGTGGATGACTTTAAGTGATTACAAACAAATGATAAGTCACTTAGACTTTACAAGGGGTAAAAAGGTAAGAACATATAAGCATATGTTCACATGAGTCTTCCTTTAAGTGAAGCCTAGATAATCCTTTGTCCATGCTAATCTTCCATAAGTCCAAGGGTCCAAGCCAATGTGTGTAGGCTTGTCTTGCACCAACAAACCACACTCTGAATTGGCATGAATCCCTCCTCATGGAGGTCTAAAAGCCGCGACTAGAAGGCCATGTATATATAGTCATGTTTGGAGCCTAATTTTGAATTTGAATCTCTCCTAGAATCACTCTCCAATATTTTAGTGATTGATTCTCCTACTCACTCAATCACTACTTTGTGGCTTTTCTCCTGTGGACTCAACCACTTATTGTGGGGGCTCTGATCTGAAGGGATTCACATTCCCATGGGCCTATGAATTGTGGCAACTCTTGTAAAGAATTAGATTCAAAATCCAATCTTTCGTCTTCTTGTTGCTCTACTTGGTCTCCGTAAATGGATGGAATGTCTTGGGGAAATTGATCATGAAGATCATCAATTTCAAGAATAGGAGGGGGGGTTACCCTTCTCCTTGGTCCATTTCTCTTCTTGTATTTCTCGCAAGAACTCTTGAGAGTGTTGCTCAATTGAAAGAGGTGTTCCAACATCTGTGGAATCAAGAACATAAACTTTTGTTGGTGATGATTATTCTCTTTCAACAACTAGTTGAGCTTGTGGAGGTAAAGAAACTTGTGACTTGTTTACCAACTGCTCTAATCTTTCTAGTAATCCCTAGAAATGCAAACTTGGTTTGATATAATTTATCTGATTGAACAATTGATTGTTTTCGAGCATAGCTTGAGCTAGTTAAACCATTTTCATGCACATTTTTTTTGTTCAATCTCTAAATCTGCTCTAGGGTAGCTCTTGTCTAGGTTTGCAGTTGTTGGCCCTTCTTGAAGTGAAGCTTGATAGGCCTTGAACATCATGTCCAAGCTATTGGGGTTGGATCTGCAAGAATAGACCGTGGTTGTGGTCTATTTACAATGACTAGTGGGTTTGTGATGATGTGTTGTGGATGGAGTTTCAACATGCGAGGGGTTTCGAGATGCAATGTCTTTTTTTTTCATCTTTAGGCTTTCTTCTAGTATGGATAACTTTTTAGGCTACTTACAATTGGCCTTCTCCCTAGAATCCTTCCATGTTCTTGTTTTCCTTTCACTAGTCTCTCTTGATTTGCTTGACTCTAATTGTTCAGTTGGTATAGCTTGCTGTAAGGCTTGTGCCCTAGTAATTGCCTGTGTAGGAGCCACATTAATGCTACTTGAACTTGAATCCACCACTAAGCCTACCACATTAATGGGTGTAACCTTGGGTGCACTAGAGGGGTTCCTTGGACAATCTCTCGAGAGATGTTCTTTGCTGCACTTAGAACAAAAGCCTTGTATTGTGATGTTTTGTCCTTGTCCTAGAGTCGATGGGTGGGGACATTCATGAATAAAATGATCTTCGTGAAATCTAAAACATGGTCCTCTAGGGGCTTGTGGTCTCACTTCTCTCAATTGGGGCCTAGGTTTAGGACTTGTATACATGACATTGGAGTATTCTAGCTCTGAATTCGGTTTCATAGGTGGTGCCTCATATCGATACAGATAAGTCTCACTATGTTCGGGTGACTCTGTGCAATAAGCTCGGGGACTATCTTCATGGGTGTAGTCAGAACTTTGAGCATGAGAGTCATTTTCTGAGACCAACGGGGTTATTGGCACCAATTCTCTATTCAGGTTCTCCAGTGCCACTGCATACTTAACTGGGATCACATTGGTAGGAGTTGGCAGTTGGTTTCCTTGGACAGGGTGTGGTCGATATTGTGTATGATATTGTTGTTGTGGCCTAAATTATGGTTGGTGGTATTGATTCTGATACCTACCCTATTGGTATTGATTCTGATACCTACCCTATTGGTAAGGTTGCCCATACGTTTGTCTACCAGCTTGCCTATTGTACAGACAATCTTGAGCTATATGGTTCATGTATTTTCTCTCAATAGTGCAATATGGAGCATTAGAATTTCTGTGGGGATGATCCATCATTGGGCAAACATTAGCTGTGTGGTCTCCTCCACAATCGTAACATTGCTTCAACAAGGTGACCTTTGGTGCTTGCTTATTTTGAACTCCTAGCTTCCTTGCAACCTGCTCAGCTATCTCATCTATCTCAGTTGAGATTTTGGAAATATGACTAGTAGAACTGTGAGAATCCTTTTAGATTTTGGACAGTTCTAACTCCTCACCCACATTATCTTCTATGTCTACGCACTTGTGCACACACTCTTCTATGGATCTAGGCTCTTTCAAGTACACATATGATCTTAACTTGTTGCTTAGTAAGCCATCTAAAAACAAGGCCACTTGTTTGGTTGGTGTGGGTAACTCTGGAATAGGGCATCTTTCTAAGTACTATCTGAATTGTCTTCCTGCAAGTTGTTACCATTAGTGTTCATGTGAAAGGCCAAATGGCCACTAGACACTTCTTTGTATATGTATTTTAATAAAACATATAGTGGTCTGGTCAGTCACAGACAATAAGTTCGACCGCATTTGTAAGACCTAAGAAGTCTGTCTTCGTGCTCCCTATGTACTGCGTTTTTTTGCGTATTTTGCAGCTTCTATACGGAGTACTGTGTGCAGCGTTAGGAGCTCAATTTTCTAATCTAAGGATATTATTGTGGAACTCTCAAGAAAGGAGAGCACACTATGGTGCATCACCATAGAACTACTCTGAGGATATCGTCGTGGAGCTCTCGAGAAAGGAGAGCACACTATGGTGCATCGCCCCTCGGCTTTCTCCAAGGCTTACGACTAAGGCGGCGACCAAGGCCTAGACCTTGGCATACCTTGTCATCCGAGTCACTGAAGTCACCGTTGGCTGCGCGCGAGGGAGGACCTCAACGATCAAGGAATATAGAGGTTCCCAGTACTTCCCGGAAGGTCACCCATCCTAGTACTCTTCCCCCAGGAGCTCGCTTAACCATGGTAATCTCTTGCCACTAAGCTTCACTCTTGTGGTGTCTGAAGAAGGGGAAAGACTAAGGTTAACATTATGTTGAACATTTTTTGGTCCCTCAAAGCTTCATTCTTTGCTTTCAAAGCCTATTTTTGAAGCATGTTTGGGGTGTCTTTTGGAACCATTTTGGAGTACTTCCACACATAGTTCTCTTCACATAGGTCCAAGAACATCAAGAAGACTGTTGTTTGTACCTCTCCAACAATAAATATCAACCTTTGGGGCTGTGTTTTCAGCCACACTCGTAAAACTACAAGTTTCTTGAAAGATTTCAGTTTTGGTGGGATCAGCTGCTACAAATTTATGAAGGTTTTTTAAGCCAAAAACATCAGAGTTGACAAACACTTGCAGGTGTTATTGGCTACTTTTTGGGATGTGCATTCAGCCTTTTAGTGTCATTTTGTAGCATATATTGAGCACATACACATCATGTACGCTTATGTGGATACCGCTTATGTAAGTCCATGTGGTCATTGATATAGCAATTACGTTCTTTGCATAAAGCCTTTTATGTTTGATGAAGAGGTTCGTGGTGAGGTTTTCTTAACTGGGAGACACCCAGATGTCGGGGTCTCTTCGGTGATGCAAGTGGAAGACTTACCCATCCTCGCCATAGGAGATGTATGATAGTTGTTCATAGGTGCTCGATAAGCCTAGTTGGCTTCTATTGGGTAAGTGATTATATGCAGTGGAGTCAGTGATTCACTATGCAGGAAAACATGTCAATACTTGCACTTTTATGACACTCGTCATATGCTCATTTTGCAGAGGATACTCTAGCAAAATTTTCCTAGATTTTTGTTTTTGTCAACTATACAATGGTCGATTTACTCCTTGATACACTTGTTCGTTGTTGTTCGGACTCTTCTAGCTCCATTATCATTCCATTCAGTTCTCTACCATCATGGCGTCAGAGGTCTCAAGCACATCCGATGGATCACGATCTAGCGCTAGTGTCCGAAGGAGGATCTATAACTTGCAGGGCAAAGACCATTTTGAGATCCAAAAATTTGATGGCACAAACTTTTCTCTATGGAAGAATCTGATTAAAGATGTGCTGATTCAGAGGAGGCAATGGAAGCCAGTAAATGGAATTTCAAAGAAGCTTGCTGACATGGATGAAGATGATTGGGATGAGTTAGATGAAATGGCCAGGTCTACCATTCGCTTGCACCTGGCAGATAATGTTTACTTTATAGTATTAGACTCTAAAAGCATAGAGGAGCTTTGGAAGAAGTTATGCAATACATATGAAAAAGAGACAGCATCAAATAAAGTCTATCTGATGAGAAAATTATATGACCTTCGTATGAAGGACACATATAGTGTTGCTACTCATCTAAATGATTTTGATGCTATATTCTCTTAGTTATAGGCTCAGAAATTGGATATGGATAATGAAATGAAAGCAGTATTGCTGTTATGCACCTTGCCGTCATCATGGGATACATTTTGCACAGCTATTAGCAATAGTGCACCTAGTGGTAAACTCCTCTAATGATGACATATGTGAAGCACTCTTGAGTGAGGATATTCACAAAAATTCTATGGTTGGCACTCAGAGTGGAGATGCAGATAATGTTCGTGATTCTTACCAACAAAAGAATCAACAACGTGGCACGAGCAAGAACAAGGAAAAGAATGGTCAACGAAATAGGAGTAGAAGTAAATCAAGGGAGAGGGATATTGAATGCCATTATTGTCATAAGAAAGGACACATGAGGAAAGATTGTTATGCATTAAAGAATGCTAAAGGTAAAGGACAGAATGTTGATGGGCATGTTAAACAGTTACCTACACCATCTACCTCGACTGTGAAGATTGAAGAAATTAATGTTGTTTCTTATGATGCTGATGTGTTGACACTTGATAGTACTCTGCCACGTGAGGCTCTTATGGCTGATTCTCATTCCCATACCTGGCTGCTAGATTTTGGTGCTTCTTTCCATGTGACACCACATAGAGAATGGTTCTCTAATTATGCAGCAAAGTCTCTTGGTATCATGAGACTTGGTGATTCTTACCAATGTGATGTGTTGTGGGGATTGGAGATGTGGTTGTGCAGTTCATTGATGGTTCAAATTTATTATGCATAATGTAAGCCATGTACCTCAATTGTCATGTAGTTTGATGTCAGTTGGTCAACTTGATGACCTTGGTTACAAGGTGGTCTTCTATGCTCAGTACTTTTGCATATCAAAGGGCAGTATGGTTATTGCAAAAGGAAGAAAAGTTGGCCCACTTTATCCTTTATTTGTATCACAGAAAGATCACTTGTTAGCTCTTATTGAACAGTCTATGGCTTGTATTTGGCATGGTTGTTTGGGCCATATATCTTGTAGTGGAATGGAAAATCTTTCTCGTTTTGGCTACTTACTTGTGTTATCTTTCTCCGATTTTTCATTTGTAAGCATTGTCAATATGGAAACCAAACCAAAAATGTGCATAGAATGCACATTGACCCTTCAATTCAGCCTTTAGATCTTGTTCATATAGATGTGTGTGGTCCTATGCCCACTAGGTCCTTAGGTGGTTCTCTTTACTATGTCACTTTCATAGATGATGCTACTAGAAAAGTCTGGGTATATCCTATCAAATCAAAGGATGAGGTATTCCCTACTTTCAAAAAATGGCTTGCTTCAATTGAGACTGAAAAAGAAACTAAGCTTAAGGCTTTACATTCAGATAATGGGGGTGAGTATACCTCACATGAATTCAGCCTTTTTTGTCAGTCTAGAGGGATTCGTAGAGAATTTACAGCTCCTTATACCCCGCTTCAGAATGGTGTATTTGAGAGAATGAATAGAACTATTCAAGATCAATTAGTCTCTGTGTTGCATCATGCAAACCTCTCACAAGGCTTTTGGGCAGAAGCAATATTGAGTGCAGTTCATGTGATTAACCTTTCACCTAGTACTGCCAAAGGTTTGAAAGTGGCACAAGAGTTATGGACAGGGAAGTCACCATATTATGATCATCTTCGAGTTTTTGGGTGTGAAGCATATGTTCATATACCCAAGAATCTTAGACAAAAGTTGGACCATAAGTCAAAGAAATGCATTTTTCTTGGATATGGTCGAGAAGGACAATTTGGATATCGCTTATGGGATCCTAAAACATGATTAGTGATCAGAAGTAGTGATGTCATTTTCAATGAGTCTAAGATGCATAAACAACCCATTAAGGAGGTTGAAGTGAGAAGAGTGGTGTTTGAGGATACTAGTCCTCCGGTTAGCATGCATAAAAATGTTGCACATAGGGATGTTCAAGAGAATGTCCATTCATATCAGTCTGCACATGTTCATGTTTAGCAACCATTGAGACGTTATGCACCTGTCTCGCATCCACCTGATAGATATGTTCCAGGTTTAGATTTTGTTATGCTAACAGATGTCGGTGAGCCTTCTTGCTACAAAGAGGCTATGCAGATAGAGGATCATGTCAAGTGGGAGCGCGCCATGAAGAGTGAGTTGGATTCTATTCACAAGAATGGTACTTGGGATTTAGTACCTTTGCCAAAGGGTAGGAAAGCTTTACCATGTAAATGGGTATATAAGCTGAAATTCACAAAGAGATGCTCAGATAGCAGCTTGATATGCTTGATACTTTATGTCGATGATATGTTCATTGTTGGGAAGTCCTCTTATGATTTGTCAATTCTCAAAAAGAAGTTGAGTCAGACATTTGATATGAAGGATTTGGGGGATGCCAAACATATTCTTGGCATGCACATTACTCGTGATAGGAGTAAAAGATGCATATACTTGTCTCAAAGTGAGTACATATCCAAAGTGCTTCACAGGTTCAATATGCAGGGTGGAAAGGCATTGAGTACACCTTTACCCACGTATGAGAAATTGAGCAAGGATGATTGCCCCAAATCAGATGAGGAAAAGGAATTCATGACCAAAATTCCCTATCTGTGTGCTGTTGGTAGTCTCATGTATGCTATGGTAGCTATGAGACCAGACATTGCATTTGTGGTGGGAGTTGTGAAAAGATATATGCCTAATCCTGGCAAGAAACATTGGGAAGCGGTCAAGATGATTTTAAGATACATGTAAGGAAGCGTTCTGGCTTTCTCGTCTTGCTTGTGATATGGGTTTACCTTAGCATGTACCTCATTTGCTCAATGATAGTCAAAATGACATTGCTTTGGCTAAGAATCCGGTCTATCATGCAAAGACCAAGCACATTGAGGTGAGGTATCACTTCATTTGAGATTGCTTAGCCACTAATTGCATTATTCTTGAGAAGGTTCACACTTGAGATAATGTTGTAGATGCTGTGACTAAAGCTCTACCACAGGATAGCTTTCGACATTGTTGTCACTTGATGGGGGTTACTTGATTCCTGATCTTACAGTCACTTGTATACTGTGTAACATGCCCATTAGTGGGAGGTATAGTTTGTATACTTACACTCGGGTATTCTTTATCATTCTCTATTTTTATCCCATAGTTATTTTGGCCATATTGGCCTTTAGTGGGAGATTGTTACCGTTAGTGTCCATGTGAAAGTCCAAATGGCCACTGGAAACTTCTTTGTATATGTTCTTTAATAAAACATGTAGTGGTCTCGTCAGTCACAGACAGTAAGTTTGACCACATTTGTAAGACCTAAGAAGTATGTCTTTGTGCTCCCTGTGTACTGTGTTTTTCTGCGTATTCTGCAGCTTCTATACGGAGTACTGTGTGCGGCCTTAGGAGCTCAATTTTCTACTCTGAGGATATCATCGTGGAGCTCTCGAGAAGGAGAGTGCATTGTGGTGCATCACCATAGAAATACTTCACAACTCGCACTGTTTGTTGGGGTGTCTACTGGAAGTTGTGGATCAAGGATGATGTATTATTCCTGATGCCACTCTTGGAGAATTCTACAATGAATTCTTCTAGCAGTTGAGCTATGTTTCGATAATTGTGACTATTCAGAGGTTGAAACCAAGCTAAGGTAGTACCCTTGAGGATCAAACCAAATGCCTCAAACTAAGTGAACAAGTTCTCAACCTGTTCAACTCTTAACACTTGTTTGAACTCGAGCACATGATCATAAGGATATCCTAACCCATGAAAATAGTTCTTCATTGCCTTAACCACTTGAGAGGGTCTAAGGGTTCTTGGGTGCTCTCAGGGTCTAGGCAATGGAAAATCATGTTCATCTCTTTGATGCCTATGTGCTCTATGTCTCTCCCTTTTAGGTTTTTCACCTTCAAGTTCAGATTTGTCTTTATCCACAGTGTGTGCAAAACTGACCTCATGTCTCTTTGATGTTTGTTTTCATTGTCCTTCATGATCTTGGCATGATCCTACTCCTTGGAGGCCATGCGAAACATTGGATCTAGGAGGAGAAAAAATCAATTCACCCTACCAAGTACATGCATGCTTTCCATGCTCTGTCACCAAGAACATTCTCTTTGATGTGTTATCCAAATAGACAACTTTACGTTGTATCTCTGGATCTTTGAACTCATAGATGGTGACTCAACCTATCTGGATAGGTTGATCTAGCTTGAATCTCCAAAAGGCTTCTTCTGTTTCTCTATTAAAGAATAGTTCTATGCTTATGTTGTCTTGGGGAATCCACTCTAGAGTAATTACTGTGAAGATATGGATTGATACTTGATGAAGATGAAGTGGTGCTACAAAATCTTTGCACTACACCAGCCAAATGAACTCAAAAAATATGTGGTGGGCCCTTTTAGATTTCCAAAGGATGTACGAGACACCCTATATACCTTGGAAGATCAATCTCAAAAGGATGAATCAAAACAAACAAGTTTGACCAATCCTCAACATGAAGAAGCTTACTATTTTGGTCATATATGCTTCAATATTTCACTTAGTGCTCATTCTTTGCTCAAACTTGACCACAGAGCTTTTGGGGAAATCTAATTTGGAGGAAAATCAACCCATTAGGATTTATTTCATAAAAAATGATTGATTATACTAAGAGAAATAAATTTAACAAGTCACGTAGGTAATCCCGACTTTTTAGGAAACAAAAGATGCAGAGACATAGGTGACTTCTAATGAATATTTCTCATAATTTAGAAATTCAAATACAATGAAACTTTGGGAGATTATATTAGACTTAGAGAGCTAACATTACCAAGATTAACCACTAAAAATGATGCACCATGCTTAGAGAAATCATCTCTGCAATGTGACTGAAAAAATGAGATTTATGATAGTGAATAGTTCACTCACATAGACATGAAGATATGGTCACAAATGATCATGAAATCAAATGTATATTGAATGGAAATTACAATGGACTTACTCATACATATGTGTGCCTTGAGATCACACTTTGATATGGCAAGAAGCTCGACTAATGTGTGTACAATCCCACAACTAAAGCATATGTATATATAGTGAGGATTGGAGCTAAAATTTGAATTTGAAATCTTGCTCACCTAAATCACTTTTCCTCACTCTTAGTGATTGACTCTCAACTAATTTAGTCACGAATTCTTAGCTTTCCTTTTCCTACTCATCAAGTGGATTCAAGCACTTTTGATTCTTCAACTTTTACATAAGGTAAATGCTCAAAGAGTTACAAAGGTGAGTTCATAAGTGAACTTTTCATATCTTTAATATTGTCTTCAAGTATAGCATAAGTTTTTATGATATTTGAAGACTCAAGCCAATACTTAGACTTGCCATGTAATTGTTCCAACAGCGCCCCCTCAAGTCATGTAAGCTTGAGTTCTTTAATCTTCCAAGATTACCAAATATGTGTGGAGTTCAAAACTCCAAACCAATATCTGTGAATAGAGTCTTCATCCACATTGCTTCCTGAGTAGCTATGGCAAGACCTCTGTATTCAACTTCTGTAGAAGAGAGAGAAAATGTAGGTTGCTTCTTAGATGACCATGAAACAAGTTTTGATCCTGCAAAGGTAAGGTATCCTAAGGTACTCCTATCTTCCTTGGAGCCAGCCCAATTTGCATCAGACAACAACTTTAAACTTAAGTCAAATACATAAGGGTAATATAACCCTTCATTTATGGTCCCTTTGAGATATCTGAGTATCCTCTTGGCAGCATCCATGTGAGGTTTCCTGGGAGTGTGCATCAATTGGCTTCACACACTCACACTATAACATATATCTACTCTTGTCAATGTGGCATAGTTCAAACTACCCACAAGGCTTTGATAACTTGTGATATCTTTTATGAGTTCACCTTCATGTGAGCTCAATTTGTGATTCACTTCCATTGGATTACTTGCAATCTCATAATCTTGCATCTTGAACTTTGTCAACATGTCTTTAATATACTTTCTTTGATTGAGGAATAGACCATGATGTTTGTAAACTACTTCCAATCCTAGGAAGTATGTAAGTGAACCTAGGTCACTTATCTTGAACTCCTCTCTCATCTGATCCTTGATCTTCTTCATTCCATCTGCATTATTTCCTGTAAGTATAATATCATCCACATACACACATAAATAGATGACTTTAAAATTACTCTTCTTGATAAAGAGTGATAGATCTACCATGCTAGGCTGAAATCCTTTGTCCTATAGAAATGAAACAAGTCTATGATTCCAAGCTCTTGGAGCTTCTTTGAGTCCATAAAGAGCTTTATTAAATTTACACACATAATCAGGATGTACTTGATTCACAAACTAGGTGGTTGTGCCATATATACCTCTTCTGTTATCCATCCATTAAGGAATGCATTTTTTACATCCAATTGGAGTATCCAATTCTTGGAAGAAGCAATACTAAGTAGTACTCTAATTGTAGGCATCTTTGCCATAAGAGAGAAGGTTTCTTCATAATCAATTCCCTGAGTTTGTGCAAAGACTTTTGCCACAATCCTTGCCTTATACTATTAATGGAACCATCAAAATTCTTCTTTAGTTTGTAAATCCATCTTCAACCTCTTACTTTCATTGATGAAGTCTTGGGAACCAATTCCCAAGTATTGTTTTCCTCTAGTGCTTCAATTTCCTCTTCCATTGCATGCTTCCATTCTGATTTCTCCTTGGCTTCCTCAAATGTTGAGGGTTCCTCTTGATTTATGTCTAGTGCTACATAGATTGAGTGCTTAGTAACTAGAGAAGTATCAAACCCATACCTTTTCTGTTTTCTTTTCTCTCTCATTGACCTTCTTAGACCATGATGTGATGATTTTGCACTTTAGCTTTGCCCTTAGACTTCCATAATTTGAATATTTCAATCTGAGATACTTCATCATCTTCTGAGGCATCCTACTCTTCAACTTTATTAGGTTAATGTTTTTCATTTAACATAGACCTTGCAGCTTCAACAATTGTCCTGTTTCTTCTCTCTGCCACTCCATTTTGTTTTGAAGTGTACCTTGTAGTGACTTCTCTCTTGATTCCCCTTTTGTGAAGGAAGGAATCAAATTCATGGGAGAAGTATTCTCCCCCTCCATCTGACCTTAGCCTTTTAAGTGTTTTACCTATTTGGTTCTCCACAAGAGCTAAATACCTTTTGAAGCATGAAAAGACTTCATCTTTTTGCTTCATAAAGTATAGGATAGTTCATCTACTGCAATCATCAATAAAAGAAACATAGTACCTTGATCCAGAGATTGAAGCATCCTTGCTAGGTCCCCATACATCTGTGTGAACCAATTCCAAGAGGTCTTCATGTATATATATTCTTTTCTTCATGAATGATAACCTGTGAGACTTTCAAATTGACATGCACTACACTTATAAATCATGTGTTGCTTTGACAAATTAGGAAGTCCAAGTACTCTTTGGTCCCTTTAAATTTGGTTTAATGATCTTTCACCAATGTGTGCTAACCTCTTCTGCGATACTTCCAATTCTATGAGTGTTTGACTACCATAATTAAAGAGAGCAATGTTCCTTGTGTCTTGTAATTCAAATGTGAATAATCTACCTATCTTTTCACCCTTTGCAATCCCCCTAAATCCTTGACTTGGATCTTCATCAGATGCCTCCTTTTGTGAACCTGACTTGTAAGCCTTTCTCCACAATCTGCCCTACACTAATCAAGTTCTTTGTGATGGTAGGGACATAGAGTACCTTGCTAAGTAGGTTGATATTTCCATCAGGTGCTTTCACATTTCCTATCTTCTCCACAAGGTGCCTTGTGTCATCACCTATTTGGACTTCATGCTTGTTCCTTGGATTTTCTAAATCTGATAGGAGGGCCACATTTCTTGCCACATGATTGGAGCATCCTGAATCTATGTAGAAAACATGCTCATCAGATTTACCTTGAGGCATTGCCATATTCATGATTAGCAATGAGTCTTCTTGATTTGAGTCGTCTGTGTAATTATTGAAGTCTCTTTTTCCTCTATGGCCTCCTTGATAGCTTGAACTATTGTAATTGTTATGGTTGCCATGGAAATTGTTGAATCTTCCTCTTGAGTAGCCATAACCTACTCTATTGTAGCTTGTGCCTCTTTGATTCTTGGAGTTCCTAAAGCAATTTTCAGTTGTATGATTAGTTAATTCACAAATAGAACATGGATTAGGATCTCCCCCTACCTTGTCTTCCTCCTCTTCCTCTACCTCTACCATTTCTTCCTCTACCTGCATAGTTAGCTTGATGTATATCTGCTTCATCATCCACTTTCTTTCCTCTTCCTTTGTTATCTTTGGACTTGCTTTTATCAGTATACAAAGCAAAATATTGATTACCTTTGGAGCCTTCTCTGTTCTTCATAAGTTTAGCCTCTTGAGTGAGTAGCTACCCAATAAGTGAATTGAAGTCTGGTACATGCATATCCATGAATAGGTCCATTGTTGTGGTGAATGCTTCCCACTTTTCATCTCCCTTCAAGCCATTGATTACTTGCCTTACAATCTGCTCTTCATCTATTACCTCTCCAATGCTTCCTAACTAATCAACAATGTCCTTGATCTTTGTGACAAAGTCGATCACATTTTGTTTGAAAGCTTTCTTGAGAGCTGTAAAATCCAACCATAGTTGATGCTTCCTGGCCTTTGTACTTGAAGAGAAGAAGGCTTCAAGTGCATTCCACACTTCCTGAGATGTTTTACAACTTTTGATATGTGGCAACAAAAAACCTGAGATAGAATTGGGGAGATAAGACCTTGCAAGTGCATCCTTGAAGACCCATGTGCTTAATCTTTCTTGCTCTTCTTGTGTAGGTTGACTTTTATTCTTGAAACTTGGCATAACTTCATCTCCAGCTACATAACCATATAGATTCCTACCTTGAAGATAAGCTTTCATCCTTAATGACCAAGTTGATTAGTTAGCTCTTTCCAATTTGTCAATTGATGAAGGAAATCCATCTATCATGTTGTCCAACCTTGCTTTGATACCACTGTGAAGAGATGAATTGATACTTGATGAAGATGAAGTGGTGCTGCAAAATCTTTGCACTACACTATCCAAATGAACTCTAGAGATATGTGGTGGGTCCTTTTATCTTGCCAAAGGATGTATTAGACACCCTATGTACCTTGGAAGATCACCCTCAAAAGGATGAATCAAAACAAACAAGTTTGACCAATAGTCAACATGAAGAAGCTTACTATTTTGGTCATATATGCTTTAGTATTCCACTTAGTTCTCATTCTCTAATCAAAATTGACAAGAGAGATTTTTGGGAAATCTAATTTGTAGGCAAAGCAACCTATTAGGAGTTATCTCATCAAAAGTTATCGACTATAGTAAGAGAAATCAATTTAACAAGTCACATAGGTAATCCCGACTTTTGAGGAAACACAAGATGCAGAGACATAGGAAACTTCTAACAAATATACCTTAAAATTTAGAAATCCAAATAGAATGAAACTTTGGGAGCTTATAGTAGAATTATAGAGCTAACATTACCAAGTTAAACCATGGTCAGAGAAATCATCTCTGCAATCTGACTAAAAAACTGAGATTTATGACAGTGAACAGTTCACTCACATAGACATGAAGATATGGTCACAAATGATCATGAAATCAAATGTATATTGAATGGAAATACAATGGACTTACTCGTACATATGTGTGCATTGATATCACACTCTGATATGGCAAGAAGCTCAGCTAATGTGTGTACAATCCCGCGACTAAATCATATGTATATATAGTGAGGATTGGAGCCAAGATTTGAATTTAAAATCTTGCTCACCTAAATCACTTTTTCTCACTCTTAATGATTGACTCTCAACTAATTTATTCATGAATTTGTGGCTTTCCTTTTCCTCCTTATCAAGTGGATTCAACCACTTTTTATTCTTCAACTTTTACATAAGGTAAATGCTCAAAGAGTTACAAAGGTGAGTTCATAAGTGAACTTCTCATATCTTTAATATTGGCTTCAAGTATAGCATAAGTTTCTATGACATTTGAAGACTCAAGTCCATACTTAGAATTTCCATGTAATTGTTCCAACAATTACCCTAATCAAGATAATTTACCTCAAGGAGTCTTGGGTTCTCATCCTAGGTCTCCTTGCTCTAGGTCTTCTATCGCGTTCTCAAGAATGATGTCTCGAAACTCATCTGTCCTATTTGGTAAGCTGGTAACCACATACATGGTTCCTTGCTTATCAATATAAGAACCATCTTCAAACTTGACTAGTAGTGTTCAAATCCAAAGGGTTGATCGGGATTTTTGAGTTGGACAACTGATTGCCTCAAACCATCCTCATAGATGCGAGCACCTAATCGATTGGCCCAAATATACTCTAATTGTGTTTTATCAGGACCTTCTGGTGTTTGTAAATAGGCAGTTCCTGAGCTACCTACAGGTCTCTCAATGCTAAAAGACATTTTTGAGTCACTTGTTTCAGAACTTAGCATGTAGGGATAACCAATAAGTTGTTGTGCCCACGACCTAGCTATATGGTTGACACTGGCCTCAAATGATCTAATGCTTTGTCTATCCTTGCCTCAATGTCTACCAGATCTCAAGTTCATAAGCTTTGTCTTCTAATCCCAATTTTCCCTTTGTATTGCTCAAAATCCTTTGAATCACGATTTTCAACCAAAATTGTCAAAAACATGAATTTCAACCAAAATCGTGAAAAACATGATTTTGAGCCAAAATCGTGAAAAACACGATTTTTCAACCAAAATCGTGAAAAACATGATTTTGAACCAAAATTGTGAAAAACATGATTTTGAACCAAAATCATGAAAAACAGCATTGATTAAAAAAATTGTGAGAAAACGTGATTTTGGATCACAAAAGGTTATATCAATTAAATACCAAAGCAAAATAATCACATTTTGATCAGAATCGTGAAAAAAAGGGGTGATAATTAGCATAATTTTCAAGGAAAATCAAAAGTATGAATATAGCCCTATAAAATTATGATATGCAAGATTTAACTTAGAAAATACATTTCTTGGGCTCAAAATCACGATTTTCAGCTGAAATTATGAATTTCCTTAACAATAGTATCTTAGACAAAAAAAATTATCAAAGAAACTTGTAGAGGTGTAGAAAACATCAAAAACTCTTAAAACATAAAAGCTAAGAGTTTTTCATTTCACAAAATCTTCAAAATTGTGTAGAGCAAAATTAGGGTTTGAGAGGGAAAACAAAAACAAGATCAGTTTTTAGGAAAAAATTATAAGCAAGCGGATGATTTTGAAATCAGCCACCAAGCTCTCTACACTTAAGACACAAGCATTATTAGGAGGGAATATACATCTGAGTGATTCTCAAGAAGGAGAATTGGAACACAGAGCCAACATGGAAAACCTAAATGAGACAAATGAAACTCAAGATACAAATGATTTTAGAAACATTCTCAAATATATGTATGCAAATAGGTTTGGAGCCTATGTGTATCAAGATGGCATGCATAAGTTCCTCATCAGACTCAGAGACCTAGAAATTCCTTTGAATTTGATGCTAGTGGCACAATTCAGAGATGGCATGTATGAGGATAGACAAGGTTGTGTCTATATATTCTCACTAGACCCTGAAAATTCAAATGACCTTGGTCAATGTGCAAATAAGAGACCTTGGGATCAAGAATTGGGGCAAGCAGACATGTCGAGACCAAGCGGAAATCAAACTCCTATTGAACCACAAAAAGGAAGAAGGTCACATACTTCTCCAAACCCTTTTGAAAGAGAAGGAGATGAAATACCTGACTTTTCCATTAGAAGGACAGAACCATGGCAAAACTAGGGGAGAATACTTAGACCTTATCAAGTGGCAAAATGCATGAAAAATCAATATGAAGGATACTCAGACCCTCATGTTCATGCAACATAGTTCAGACAGTTGATTAGGGCTGAAGAAGTAGACGACTACAAAGCTAAATTTGAAGCCTTTGGTTTAACTCTGACTAGACCTGCATTATCGTGGTTCATACCCTTGAGAAAGGAAATGTATCCAGATATAGAGTCATTCCTTGAAGCCTTCATAGGTGAATTTTCAAAAACTGGTATCAAACATAGCACAGCCAGACTGATACATAGTTTCAAACAACAAAAGGATGAGAATGTTAGAGAAGTTGCTAGGAGGTTCAAACAGTATATTGATAGATGTCCAAAAGATGAGGTACCTTCAATGGCTAGACAAGTGTCTCTATTCATAGAAGGATTGAGGAGTGCACAACTGAGAACCCTAGTATACTATAGCAGATGTCCTGACTTAGGGGCCTGTGTCAAGGAGGCAATAGATTTAGAAGATAACATGGGCGAGGATTTGTTGGCATTTGATCAACGAAGATCAAATGAAGACAGAACTCCACCAACTGAGGAATTAGCAAAAGCCATCGCCAAAGCCCTAGAGCTTAGCACAAAAGCACATTTGGTAAATACAAGATTGACACCAAATAAGAAGTGTTACAATTGTGGAGAGAATCATCAGGCATATCAGTGTCCATATCAGAAACCCCAACATTTGCAAGATAGGAAAACACCAAAGTATTGCACTTTAGAGAAAAATGGACAAACCATACTAGAGAGGAGTGCTTTTACAATAAACAACCTGTCAGAGAAAGAGAATATATGAATCAACACAATCCACAAAGAGAAATTGGATTGCTAAACAACCTAGACCTGTATTGGGACAACAACCACCATTACCTACCAATGTGGTACCGATGAAATACACTCCTGTAGAAGAAGAAAGCCCAAGATCTAGACTGTCTTTCAGGGAAGATTATTATTCTTTTGAAGGATACCAGGAAGACTGGGAAGAAAATGAAATGAGAGAACCATATTTACAAGCCTTAGATTTGGGAAATGGTAGAATAGAAATGGACAAAGCTACCTTCATGTATATAACAAATAATTACATGTCTAATCAAATATCCGAATTCAAGGGAAGTCAAAAAGTAACATGCTATAGATGTGAGGGAGAACATTTCATTAGGGATTGTCCACAACCTCCAACACTAAGAGTACAAGGAGCCTTCTGTAAGGATTGTGACAGGGAGCACTTAATCAGAAGATTGCCCAAGAAATCCTTAGAAACAACAAAACACATCTAATAACATACCATTGAAAGCATTAAATATAGTGGAACAGGAAGAACTAAGTGAGAATGAACCAGTGGCATTAAATGCCATAACTAGAGCTCAAGCCAAGGAACAAGGCATCAGAATAGAAACACACATTGTGGAAAACAAGAAAAAGATATCCTCAAAGAAGAGTGTTATTTGTAATTGTTTGAAAACAAATATTCAGATTTGGGTCTCTGAAGCCACACGAGTAAATTTAAAGGTTTCTTGAAAGGTTCTCAGTTGTGGTGGGAGATGCCACCTCAAATTTATGCAAGTTTTTGAGTCTAAACAACAGATTTGATAGACACTTGCAGGTCTTGTTGGCTATTGTTTAGGCTATAAATTCAGCATTTTAGTGCCATTTTATTGCATATATTGAGAACATACACACTATTGATCCAATAACTCCATGTGATAACATGCCGCTCGTTTGAAAAAGCAACTGAACTCAATTGATGCTTATGTGGATATCACTTATGTATGTCCATGTGGTCATTCATATAGTGGTTACATTCTTTCATAAAGCCTTTGACACATTGATAAAGAGGGTCGTGGTTGGGTTTTCTTAACTAGAAAACACCCAGATGTCAAGGTCTCTTGGTGATGTAGGTGGAAGACTTACCCACTTGCCATAGGAGATATATTCTAGTTGTTCATAGGTGCTTGATAAGCCTAGTTGGCTTCTTTCGATTAAGTGGTTATATGTAGTGGAGTCAATGATTCACTATGCAGGTTTACATGTCATGCAGTTTTATGAGATTTTTTACATTGGCAGTATGCTCATTTCGTAGAGGAGACTCTAGAAAAAAATTTTGAGACCTTTCTTTTCAACTATACAATGGTTGATTCTACTCCTTGAGACACTTATTGATGTGAGAACATACATTCTTACATACTCATTTTGGTTGGTCATTATTGTTCATTAATCATTTTTTCTGGGGATACTCTATCAATTTTGACCTAGAATCTAACACTTGGTCATCCATTTTTGAGCCTTAGTGGTGTTTGGACTATTCTAGCTCCATCATTATTCTAGTCAATCCTTTATCATCATGGCATCAAAAATCTCAGGCACATCTAGTGGATCTGGTTCTAGTACCGATGTTCCTAGGAGGATCTATAACTTACATGGCAAAGACCATTTTGAGGTCCAAAACTTTGATGGCACAAACTTAGCTCTATGTAAGAATCAGTTTAAAAATGTGTTGATTCAAAGGAAACAGTGGAAGCCAATAAATGGAATATCAAAGAAGCTTGTTGATATGGATGCAGATATTGTTTACTTTACAATATTGGACTGTGAAAGTGCAAAGGATCTTTGGAAGAAGTTATGCAATACATATGAAAAAGAAGTGGCATCAAATAAAGTGTATCTTATGAGAAAGTTGTATGACCCTCACATGAAGCACACAGATAATGTTTTTGCTCATCTAAATGAGTTTCATGCTATATTATCTGAGTAAGAGGCTTAGAAAATGGAGATGGATAATGAAATGAAAGCAACCTTGTTGTTATGGATCTTGTTATCATCATGCGATATGTTTTGCACATATATTAGCAATAATCCACCTCTTGATAAACTATTCTATGATGACATATGTGGAGCATTCTTGAGTGAGGAGATTTGTAGAACATCTATGGTTGGAACTCAGAATGGAGATGCATATAATTTTTGTGATTCTTACCAAGGAAAGAATCAGCAATGTGGCAAGAGCAAGAAAAAGGAAAAGGACGGTCAACAAAAAATGAGTAGAAATCAAGGAAGGGGGATATCTAATGCCATTATTGTCATACTAAAGTACACATGAAGAAAGACTACTATGCATTAAAGAACACTAAAGGTAAATGATAGAATGTTGATGAGCATGTCAAATAGCTACATGTACCATCTGCTTTGATTGTGAAGCTTGAAGAAATGAATTCTATCTCTGATGACGTTGATGTTTTGACACTTGACAGTACTATGGCCATTGAGGCTCATATGGTTGATTCTCTTTCCCACATGTGGCTGCTAGATTTTGCTACTTCTTTCCATGTGATATCACATAGAGAATGGCTCTCTACTTATGCAACAAAGTCTCTTGGTACTTTGAGACTTGGTGACTCTTACTAGTGTCCCATTGTTGGGATTCGAGATGTGGTTTTGTGGTTCATTGATGGTTCAAAATTTACTATGTATAATGTACACCATGTACCTCAGTTATCATGCAGTTTGATGTCAATTTGTCAACTTGATGAACTTGGTTACAAGGTGGTTTTATGCTCAGTCCTTTTTCATATCAAATGGAAATATAATTATTGCAAAAGGAAGCAAAGTTGGCTCATGTTATCCTTTATTTGTATCACAGAAAGAACAATTGTTAGCTCTTACTAAGAATCCTATGGCTTGTATTTGGCATGGCCATTTGGTCCACATATATCATAGTGGAATGGAAAATCTTTCTCATTCTAGCTACTCATGTGTGTTATCTTTCTCTGATTTTTCATTTTGTGAGCATAGTCAATATGGAAAGCAAATTAGGAATGTACGTAGGATGCAAATTGACTCTTCAATTTAGCCTTTAGATCTCTTTCATACAAATGTATGTGGTCCAATGCCCACAAGATCATTAGTTGGTTCTCTTTACTTTGTCACTTTCATAGGTGATGCTACGAGAAAAGCATGGGTATATCCTATCAAATCTAGGCATGAGGTAGTCCTACTTGAAGAAAATGGCTTGCTTCACTTCAGGCTGAAAAAGGAATTAAGCTCAAGGCTTTCCATTCAAATAATGGGGGTGAGTATACCTCACATGAATTCAGCCTTTTCTACCAATCTAGAGGAGTTCATAGAGACTTTATAGCTCCTAATAACTTAGTACAAAATGGCATAGTTGAAAGGATCAATAGAACCATTTAGAATAGAGTATTTTCTATGTTGCATCATGCAAAGCTTTCACAAGGATTTTGGACAAAAGTGGTACTGATTGCAATTCATGTGATTAACCTTTTACCTAGTTCTTCCAAAGGTTTGAAAGTGGCACAAGAGTTATGGATAGGGAAGCCACCATATTATGATCATCTTTGATTTTTTGGGTGTGAAGAGTATGTTCATATACATAAGACTCTTAGAAAAAAGCTAGACCATAAGTCAAAGAAATGCATTTCTCTTGGATATGTTTGAGAAGGCCGATTTAAATATTTCTTATGGGATCTTGAAACATGATCAATGATTAGAAGTAATGATCTTATTTTCAATGAGTCTAAGATGCATAAACAACCCATTAAGGAGGTTGAAGTGAGGAGAGTGGTGTTTTAAAATACTAATCCTAGAGTTAGCATGCATAACAAAGTTACACATAGGGACGTTCACGAGAATGTCCAATCATATCACTCTACAAATGTTCCTATTTAGAAATCATTGAGATGTTTTACACGTGTCTTGCATACACCTGATAGATATGTTCGAGGTTTGGATTTTGTTATTCTAACATATGCTAGTAATCCTTCTTGCTACAAAGAGGCTATGCAAATCGAGGATCATGTCAAGTGGGAGTGTGGCATGAAGAGTGAATTGGATTCTATTCATAAGACTGCTACTTGGGATTTAGGACATTAGCCAAAGGGCAAGAAATATTTACCATGTAAATGGGTATATAAGTTGAAATTCACATCAAATAGTGTTTCTCCAAAGTATAAAGCATGACTTGTTGCAAAGGGTTTTAAAAAAAATGGTGCTGATTTTGAGGAAATCTTCTCTCCATTTGTCAAGATGACTACACTACACATGCTGCTTGGATTCATTGCAATGGAGGACTTAGAGCTAGTCCAATGGATGTGAAAACTAATTTCTTGCATGGATATTTTATAAATGAGATCTATGTGGAACAACCAGAGGGTTATGTAGTTGTTGGAAAAGAAAGTCTAGTTTGTAAGCTAAAGAAGAGCCTATATGGACTTAAATAGTCACCTAGACAGTGCTAGCAAAAGCTTTATGCTTTTATGAAATGGAAAGGCTATTCTCAAAGCAATGAGGATCACTGTCTTTAGACAAAGAGATGCTCAGATGGCAACTTGATATGTTTGATAATTTATATCAATGGTGTTGATCGTTGGGAAGTCTTCTAATGAATTTTCATTGCTCAAAAAGAAGTTGAGTGAGGCATTTGATATGAAGGATTTGGGAGATGTCAAACATATTCTTGGAATGTGTGTTACTTGTGATTAGAGTAAAAGATGCATATACTTGTCTCAAAGTGAGTACATATCCAAAGTACTTCACAAGTGCAGTATGCAAGGTGGCAAGGAATTGAGTACACCTTTACCTACATATGTGAAATTGAGCAAGGTTTATTGCCCCAAATCAGATGAGAAAAAGGAATTCATGACCAAAATTCCTTATCAATTTTTTGTCGATAGTCTCATGTATGTTATGGTAGTTGCAAGACTAGGCATTGCATTTGCAGTAGGAGTTGTGAGAAAATATATGTCTAATCCTAGAAAGAAGCATTAGGAAGTAGCCAAGATTATTTTGAGATATTTGAGTGGCACTAAGGACAAGTGTCTATACTTAGCTAGAGGAAAGTCATCCATTATTGATTACATAGATTCTAATTATGCTAGTTGTGTAGACAATCAGAAGTCTACATTAGGGTACATTTTTCACTTTGTTGTGGGTGTGATCTCCTGGATATCTCAACTTCAAGAATGTATAGTTGTTTCCACTACAGAAACGGAGTATGTTGTAGCAAGTGAGGCATGTAAGGAAGCATTGTGGCTTTCTCATCTTGTTTGTGATATTGGTCTACTTGAGCATGTACCTCATTTTCTTAGTGACAATCAGAGTGCCATTTCTTTGGCTAAGAATCCAGCACTGAGTGCATTAATCTTGAGAAGTTTCATACTCGGGATAATGTTGCATATGCTTTGAGTAAAGCTCTACCAGAAGATAGCTTTTGACATTGTTGTCACTTGATAGGGGTTACTTGATTCCTGATATTGCATGGTTACTTGTACACTATGTAACATGCCCATCAGGTGGGGGTATAGTTTGTATACCTACACTCATGTATTCTTTATTTTTTCTCCCCTAGTCATTTTGGCCATATTGGCCTTTAGTGGTGTTAGTGTCCATGTGAAAGGCCAAATGGCCATCGCACATATTTGTATATGTTATATAATAAAACATATAATGTCCTAGTTAGCCATAGATTCAAGATTCAACCACATTTGTAAAACCTAGGAAATCTATGTTTATGCTATGTGTGTACTATGTGGTTTTTGTATATGTTGGAAGGTCCCATGTGGAGTACTGTGTGTGGCATCTATAGCTTAGTTTTGTAGTGCAAGGGTATTTTCATGAAGCTCACATGAAGGAGAGTCCACCATGGTATATCGTGGTCACACCACTTCATCTTGGTCCATTTCTTCATCTAATTCATGTATTTCCACTACACAACATTTCATAATGCCTATCATCCAACTAAAGAGGTTATCTTCCTCACATGGTAAGGAGGACATTACCTCATTATCCATGGTATATCCAATTTCTTTTGCATTATTGCACCCTTCTTCTAAATGTATCTACAACTGGTCATGGGTCTTGGTGGAGATTACAACATGTTTCTCCCCCAATCTTGTAATGTCATAATCTCCCTGAGCCAACGTCTTCCTAGGAGCAAAGGAAAGGAGGTTTCCTAGGGTAATGCAATGAAAAATAAATCCAATATAAATTCTTAGCCTCATACTCACATAAGTACCCTTTTTATGATACCTAAGTGTGTAACTTGGTGCTAGTCTTGTTACGGAGTCTTATTATTAGTGTCTATGTAAAAGGCCAAATGGACACTAGACACTCTTGTATATGTTTTTTCTAATAAAATATATAGTGTCCTAGTCAACCATGACTTGTATTAAGACTACCCATTTGTGAAACTTGCATACAATGAACTTGTAGAATTTGTTCTTTGTCTTTTCTTTTTATTTTCTTTGCATTTTTGCATTGACAAGTCATCCAAGTCATCGAAGTCACCATTGGCATTGTTGGTTGTGTATGAAAGAGGACCTCAATGATCAAGGAAGACAGAGGTTCTTGCTATTTCTCAGGAGATCATCCATCTTAGTACTGTTCTCACCGAAGCTTGCTTAACTGGAAATCTCTTGCCACTAAGACATAGATATGTGATTATTAAGGAGAGAAAAAGAATAATCTTGACATTATCTTGGGCAGGTTTTGGGTCTTCAAAGCTTTATTCTTAGCTTCTGAAGCTTGTTTGAAGCAGTTTTTAGGTGATTCTTGGAGTCATTTTGGAGTTTCTTCATGGATAGTTCTCTTCAAATAGGTTCAAGAAAGAGTGTTCTTTATGCTTCTTCAACTATAAAAAAATTTCAGATTTAGCCATGCTAGTGATTTTACAGGTTTCTTGGATGGTCTGACTAGCTATCACTTATCAATAGTTAATCGGCACTTTTCAACTTGGCTCATAGGAGTGCATTGAGCATTGTTTAAGGCTACTTTTGGATAGAATTTGAGCTCTTTTTGCTCATTCACTATTTTTCATTTCTCATATATACTATTTGAGCAATCTCACCATGTACATCTTTGTAGAAACTTCCTATGTACGCTCATGTGGTAAAGCATGGCAGTTACAAATTGCATAGCCTCAATGTGTTAAAGAGTATCATGGTAAGGTTTTTATTAATTGGGAGACACTCAGATGTTGAAGTCTCTTCAATGATCTAGGTGGAAGACCTACCCTAGCCTCTCCATAGGAGATATATGTTAGTGGATTCATAAGTGCTCAATAAACCTAGTTGGCCTCTTTTGGTCACTTAATATATGCAATGAGTAGTGAAATGATATCTAGTGACATATCATGTAGTTTTATGGTTCTTTGATAAATTCTTTGATAGTGTTATAATGCTTAAAATCCATTTTGAAAAGGATATGTTGTCAGAGTTTTGAGAGATTTCATTTTCAATCATACATAGGTTGATTATATTCCTTAAGTTGAATAGTTTGCAAACTATAAATTTGATAGTTTCTCATCAATCATTTTGCTCATTTGCTCATTTTTTCAAGGAAACTCAGCCAAAATTTTCCAAAATCTTGATAGATAATCATACTTTGAAAGTGCATGTGGTGGTTGGTCATGTCTAGTGTGATCATTATTCTAGTCACTCATTCATCACCATGGCATCAGAGGTTTCAAGAACATCATGTGGATCAAGGTCTAGTCCAAATGTCTCTAAGAAGATATATAACCAAATTTGTGATTTCTTGATATAGAGAAGATAGTGGAAGCCAATTGGTAGTCATATAAAGAAACATGTTGATATAAATGATGATGATGATAGGGAAGTCTTGATCCGATGATAATATCCAAGATTCACCTATACCTTTAGATAGTGTATATTTCACTATTTTGGATTGCGCGACAACAAAGGAGGTGTAGAAGAAGCTTTGTAACACCTATGAGAAAGACAATGCTTCCAAAAAAGTTTATTTGATTAGGAATATTACCATTAGTGTCCATCTGAAAGGCCAAATGGCCACCGGACACTTCTTTGTATATGTTCTTTAAAAAAACATATAGTGGCCTGGTCAGTCACAGATTGTAAGTTCGACCGCATAAGACCTAAGAAGTATGTCTTCGTGCTCCTTGTGTACTATGTTTTTTGTGTATTCTGCAGTCTCTGTGCGGAGTACCATGTGCGACCTTAGGAGCTCCGTTTTCTACTCTGAGGATATCATTGTGGAGATCTCGATAAGGAGAGCACAATGTGGTGCATCGCCTTTGAAACCCTTCACTCGTATCAGAGCAGTTCAATGCAAAAGCTTTGTTCCTTTTGTGCGAGTGAAGCGAGCACCCCGTGGCTTTCTCCAAGGCTTATGACTAAGGTGGCGGCCAAGGCATAGACCTTGGCATACCTTGTCATCCAAGTCAACAAAGTCACCGTTGGTGCCGTTGGCTGCGGGTGAGGGAGGACCTCAACGATCAAGGAAGATAGAGGTTCCCGGTACTTCCTAGGAGGTCACCCATCCCAGTAATGTGCCCCCCAGAGCTCGCTTAACTGTGGCAATATCTTGCCACTAAGCTACACTCTTGTGGTGTCTGAAGAAGGGGAAAGACTAAGGTTGACATTACCTTGAACATGTTTTGGTCCCTCAAAGCTTCATTCTATTAAAGTTGTTAAAGTCTAATTCTACACGTGGGTTCTTGGGATGGTCAGGGGTCTCATCTTATGTAATTTCCCAAATCACTGTTCAACTTCTGACAATTAACTACACTGATTAACTTCGAGCAATTACAGCAAATTCAACTATGCTCCCAGCACATAGCATTTCTTAACAAACACCGTAATTATGTACGCAGAACTTTTACTCTTCCTTTATTATTACTGTTATATTCACGCTTCACTTCAACACAGTAAAATATTAACACAGTACCTGATTCACTTCAATACTGAATACTGAGTCTTATAGACGTCACTACAAGTAACTCATAACAGAATCAACTCGAGACAATCACCTAGACCGAACAGTCGGCGACACGTCTGTCATCTCTTTCGTGCACTACTCTATTGATTAGGAAAAATGTTACAATGTTTGCATGACACCCTTTCAGTGTGTGACTTTTCTAATTACAATTAATCTTCTAAATAATATTCTGGCGGCCTGACACTGGCATGCACAGTGGACTCGAACCTAACAGGGTAATTACAAAAGTTAACAATCATCGATGATTCCCTGGATATACATGGTTCTAGCTAACTTAAAAGTACAGGAGATTTTTTGCTTGAGAGATTCTAACATCTCCTTCAAAATTTGAGGTTCAACTAGGTATGCATCAGTCCGCACAGAGCTAGATGCAATCACTTGAGAGAGTAATACGTCAGCTTGATTGTGCAAAAAAGCTTCTTGGAGATAAAAGTCATTAGCGAATGCAACATCGTGTCGTAACTTCATTTCGGCAATCTCTGCATCAATGCGAGATAATCGCTCTTGCTGGATACCAAGTTGTTTCTCCCGTCTTTCAAGCTCTTGTGACTGATACTACATGGTTTTGAAAAAATCATACCTTTCTTTCTATAGATGGCTTCAACATCCTTCTTCAGCTGAAGATTTCGGCCTATTTCCTCTTCTAGAGATGGGCTTTTCTGAAAGAGCTCCTCTGTGACTTTCTTTAATTCCATTTTTGCTTGTAAGGCTAACGTAGCCATCTCTTGACCCTTCTGCTTGACCGTAGCAAACTCAGCGTGCGTGGTCTCTAGTAGATTACCCAAATCCTTCATGGCATCATCCTTATCAATCACTGTATGAGTCAGTTGTTTAATCTCATCATCGCGAGCTACAATGATGGCATTCTTCTCATTCAACTGTTCTTGGAGAATCTAAAATTGTTCTTGTAGTGAGATGGCTTCTGCTTTAGCTGCTAGCACCTCTTCTTGGAGTGGTGCGTTGTCCGCTTCAAGGATATCCACCTTGGATTGATACTCCATTTGTAGGGATTGTTGGGCGACTTGTAGGTGGTGAGGGAGATGATTGGAAAGGTGAATAAGGTAATTTCCTATCTGTGCTAGTTGGGCCAATGATTCAGGAACAATGGAGGTGGAGATTGGCCAAGAGGGATTAGCCAAAACTGTGGCAGAAGACGAAGGAGGTGAGTAATCAGGAGAGGAAGGTAGAGGACAGGCTGCCAAATGGCATGGTGAAGGAGGAGGGCTAGGCGGCAAAGGCACCTTTAAGGGAGAAATGGGGAGAGGTGGATTTTGTGGTGAAGATAGTAGGGCAAGAGTGGTTATCGTAAGAGGCAGGATATCCGGTTGCACAATCACCTCCTCATGTTGTGCTTTCTCCGTGAGTTGCACAACCTTTGTGACCGTGTCGGGTGCTTGCTCCTGTGAATGAGGCTATGGTTGTACGACCGTATCACCAGGATGGACATCTTCCATTTCAGTGTCGAGAGCGACTTGATCCTTAGGGGATGATGGGGCAGAGAGAATCTGTGCAAAAGAGGCAGTATCCTGCAACTAGATAGTTGAGGACGGCTATACTTGGCTCTAGGAGGGACTTAGTTTGCGACGCTTCCCCTGAAAAAACTATAAGAGGTCATCGTTGTCTTCAACCTCTATTACCTACATGGATTCTTCATGAAAGAGAAGGACATCCATGGGAGGAGGTTGCGCTTGTTGAATCACTAGGAGAAGGAATGTCAACAGATGAGTTAATTGGGTCCGAGGGATATTGCCCTTCGCCATTTGTCTAGAAACGGCTTGACATTCATGGTGAATTCATCGGAAGAAGAAGAGAGCCCAGTGAACCGCTTCTCGTGTAGCGGCGTCGATCATAGAGTAAAACGGTCATGAAATTCCATAAGTGCATTTTTGGAGGTTGAGTGCAGCCATCAAAAACTGTAGGGCTAAGCACTCCGGTTCAGGAAGACACAGAATTGTGAATTCATTGGTGTTGGTGGTTCCTTTGCTCTGAAACCACTTATTGATGGCCGTCACGGCAAAGGCTTGAACCTTGTTAAGCCTGCGGAATTCGCCGTGCCACCAAAAAGATGCTAAGCTAGAGCGATATTAGAACACCTCTATAATCAGCAGTAGCTCAGCACAGTTACTGTCACTCAACATATAAGACTGCGTTTTGAATTTACTGAAAAAATTCACTAGAACTTCATCCGACTGTCACCAGACTGACACCGTAATTATACCGGAATCTTACCGGAATCAATTGATGTTCTATTTGTAATCACTTCAAGTGAGTATAAAAGAAGTAAGGAAGTGATGCGTGAACTTCCTTCACTGAATGAACACTTTCTGAAGTTTGAGGAAAAACTTCACCAGTTCAGAATACCTCTTTCCGGTTAGACTTTGTATTGTGTGTACATATCCATTTCATCGAAATCTTTGACGAACTGATAGTAGAGATGTCTAGCTATAAGATAAGCTATCTCTCATACAAAACCTTAATTTATTCTGCGAGATATACTTCGTTGTTCTACCGGAAAACACGTTTACTGAGAAAACTGTAACTGATCGAAAAATATGTTTACAGAGAAAATAACTGTTAACTAACTTTATACCGTAACACGAAAATACTCAGAGTTCTTCACATACAAACAGTGCGCGCAAACTTTCACATGAACATGTGTTTTCTATTAGAGAAGATGTGTACAAACTAGCTTGGCCTCCTCTTGCTCAAGCTATAGAAACTCTCCTACACTGAGTAGTTTCTATTTACCATCTCTCTTAGATGAATACCTGACATTTCAGGTTTCTGTTATTCATCTTTACATACGCGCTCTCTGGCGTCTTCTAAAACCTATTCTTGATCTCTATGTGCACTCTATTTCAAACTGCGCGCTCTTCTCACGCACGTTCTTGCTCGCACTCCCTCTCTCTTTTCTTATGCACGTTCTCTCTTTATATACAGTTTGATTCGGTGTAACGAACTCTAACAAACTTTGATTCTGGAAGATTCTACGTTGTACATAATAGTCGTGAATTTGTCCCTTCACTAAGGCTTTGATTTTTTTAACACTTTGATTCTGCTTATCTTTATCTTTCTTTTTCTTTTATGTCTGTCTGTATGTCAAATTCGTGAGTGATTCTTCAACAATTGGAGGATCGATATGGAAAGAGCTACTTCATAGTCATCAGAGGAAGAAGGGGCACGTCTATACTACCTTCTTGAGGGAGATGGAATCCCTCAGCGATGGTGTTTAAGGTAATGACAACGCGCAAGTTAAGACAGGCGAGTGGCCAGCGATGGCAGAAATGATCTACACAAAGAAGGGGTGACATTCGACCGAATGCCATGGCAATTCAGCAAATGCTAGAATCCTGCGGGTGCACAAAAACTTGCGCAATTCCGGAGCAAGGCCAGCATAGAATGTAGCAATATTTGCTAGAGCTTCCATGGTGAGCAAGAGAGCACGAACACAGGAGATAACACAGAACATGCAAACTCACAAAAACACAATAGCGGGAAAGAGGGAGAAGAACGTGATTAAGTAAAAACACCGAATGGAAATGCGGGAAGAAACATAACCATCACCTAGTGTTAGGAATATGTAGACATAATGACAACATGCACGCATTAATCAAATCTTAGACACATAGTGCGGCAGCTAATCATGTTTAGGTAATAAAACGGGATTTTACGATCAGTTGGTCAACCAGAATGCACAGACTAGAAAGGGACATTGGGCCAAAACAGTAACATAAACCGGGCGGAGAATAAAAATACCAATAAATCATCAAGATGAAGAAGGCATGGGATAATAGGGACAAAGCTTCGATCCATTTATGGATTTAGGTAGAAGAGTACCAATTAAATTGGATAACCAGAATGTAGTGGGTCCAACATGAGATTCAATACGGTAAGGACCAAATCACCAAAGTTTGAACTTGCCCGCTAAACGATTAGACTTAGCATTATAGAACAAAACTAATTGCCCTTTGGTAAAAACAGGAGTACGAAGAAACCGATCATGTGTCTTGGTTGCAGTTGCACTTCTTGCAACATTAGAAAACTTTCCCAGCATTGTTCGTCCAAGGACCGCAACACATACAACCAAAAAGGAAAGGATTCCTCCGGCTAAGCTCAGGTTTCTCAAAAGGTTTTCGGTTTTGGTGGGAGCAGCCGCTGCAAATTTATGTGGGTTTTTTTTAGCTTAAAACGTCAGAGTTGACAGACACTTGGTAAGGATGCAAAGTGCCACGAAAAACTATGAAACTTTTATAAGTTTTTATTTGATTTCATCCCAAGGAGTGATGGAAATCAAAAGTTGAACCTTAGCATCAATTGAACTTTGACATTCAATAGGAGGATATTGGGTTCCATGACTGCATCTCTAATCAAGATGCAAATGTTTCAAAAAAAAAGAATGGAAACTTTATTAAGCACTTTTCTAAGAATGAGAAAAAATATACTTGGTTTTGTTTAAGCTAACTAGAGCTTAAAGAAGAGACCCAAGTTAAAGTAATCTTTGGAAATTAAGCTATTTCCTAAAGATAAGCCAATAAAATGAAAGTCTATTTAACTATTTTATTGGTTAAAAAGGAATATCTTTTGGACAAGCAATAAACCCTTAAGTCTTGATCTTGTCCAAAAGTCAAGAATTTCTTTTGAAGACCATTCCAGTAAAGAAAAGGATTCCAAGATGAATCATTGGATTGGAAAGCAAAAGATTCCAAAATGAATCATTGGCTTAGTATTATTTGATTCCTTGACAGGAATCTAAAGTTCTTGAAAGAAAAATCTCCCTCGATGTGAGACTGGAATCTTTCAAGTAAGTTTGATAGCAAGTATTTCCCAATAGTTCCCAAACCATCAGTATTGGTACTTAAGTCCAAATATTGATATAACCTAAAGGTGTATCAAAGATTCTTAGCTTTGGAATCTGAGGGGCATCAGTGTATGCCTGGACTTGAGACGGGAAAAGATCTCTAAAAGCCCATGTGTAAGCAAAGACGCTTTTGTTCGTTTAAGAGATCTTAATAATAAAGACTAAGTCTTTATTTTAGTCGCAAGATCAACCAAACTTGATCAAGCTTGGCCATGATTGTCCAAGAATGTGAAATTGGAACTACTATGTAGATTACCCAAGTATTGGCAATAAAATTCCTTTTGGGATATATTCACTCAAGTTCCATTTATTCAATGGAAAAATGTGAAAAGAGTAAGCTGTTCCAAGTTCGAACAGAGTGAAGAAATTCCAAGAATGTAGTCTGCAACCGTGAAGATAGTACTTAAGTCTGTGGAAGGTAAAACATAATGTTTGCCTATCCTTAAAGGAATTTTGGTACAAATCCAGAAAGCATGAGTGGATGCTTAAGACTTAGGCAGTAGAGAGATTCCTATATAAAGTCCTTTGAGTAGGTACCTAAAGCATCAGTAAAGAAAGGAATCTAAAGACAACAAGTCAAAAGCTCTTGTCACTACAAATTGGTCAAGGATAAACCAATTGAACTTGAATTTGTGAAAATTCAAGTACTTGGAATTTTGATTGGTTTTCATTTGAAAACCCTAGCAAAGAAGGATGGATATTCCATCAAAAGTTTTTCAAGTTTCCAAAGGAAAGCACAAGATCATGAAACGATCATGTGAAGGGATCAAAACTATCACTCTAGCACAATGGTGAGTACCAACATGAGGAGATCCACCTCATAATTGTCAATCCGTGGAGACGTGAGGACTAGTATGAAGACTATGAGCAAGTGAAGGCACAAGTGCGAGAGTGAGAAGCACCCAAACATGCACACACATACACACACATGCGCACACAAGGCAAGAACAAGGAGAGGAACAATGGAGTTCTTTGCATTAGTCAAAAAAGTCTCTTACATAAGCTCAATTCACCAACAATCTAACCTCAAAAATGAGCTCTCTAGCTCTTTTTATAGTTTTTTGACTAGCTTTGGCCTTGTTTAGAGACGTACCTGTGGTGTTGCTGCATTTCTAAAGGTTTTGAGTACTACCTACATCATATCCAAAATTTTGAGCATCATTTGGGCCGCCACATCTGGCATGGGCTTCAGTCGAGGCATCCAATGTCGAATTGTGGCCATCATGTATGCTATCGATGGTGGTCCCTGCAGTGGTGCTATGTATGGATAATTGAGCCACTCCTTACATTGAGCGTTATTCTATACCTTTATGTTGAATGCTTTCCATGATCGGCGTCATGGAACAGGGCCATAGCATGGATTGTAAAGTAGATGTAAAGGTGCATTGTTCCAAGTGCGCAGCATTTCAGGATATGTTTCAAGAAGTTTCTGCCACCATGTCGGCTGACAGATTTTGCCTTTTTGCACCTCTTGAGGAAGGTCTTCGGGTTGAAATTGGGTTGTGAAGGAAGGTATCTTTCCTGTGACTCTTTGTATTTCTGCGTTATAATCTGCCAAAATGATATAGTAAGGCCTGTATTGGAGTTCTGATGAGAGGATAAGGCATCTAGATGATAGGTTCCTGAAGTAATTGGATTGTAACACAGTTTCTTCTATGACTCTCATGGCCTGATTTTGCACTACTGTTCGCTCTTCATGTGAACTCCCCATTTCCTCCACTTGTCGTAGCCATGGGGGTCGCGGTGCTTCGAACGTATCCTGACCTTCTTCCATTTGTTGTCCTCCTGGGGAAGGGTTATGGGTCATATTCTTCTTCAAACGTTTGTTCCACAAGAATTCGTACTGTTTCTTTGTCGGTGGGAGCCTCTGGTGGGGAAGGTGGTCTTTCATATTGTAGTAGGCGTGCTTGCAATTCTGTGACCTGTTTTTGGAGATCTTTTAGGGCCTCTTAGTCAGTGAGAAGTGAAGCCGCAGAGGAGGTGGTTTGAGGGGTAGTCGTTGTGTCTTTTTGTTATTTCTGCTTCAGTTGACCCAGTTCCTCTGATAACTGTTCATGTGCTTCAAGCAGCATAGCATAATCTTCGAGGATTATCTTTATGTTTTCCAGGGTCATTGCTTGAAATTTTGAGGGGTTGATTGTTGCTCTGGGTGTGCTTTCCATGGTCGCCTCTAAATTTTCCTGATTTTGTAGTTGCAGGCATCGATTTTCTTCATGAGCAGCTGCAAGGTGTCGCTTGAGTAGGGCCATGTTTCGCTAAAGCTTTGAGTTGCATTCCAACTGTATCTGTAGATGGCCTTCCACCACTTGTATTGCTTCCTGGTCTGTGTTCTATAATTGTACTTCCAATATGCTATGAGCCTCTTGTAAATTTTGGAATTGTGTCTGGAGGCGAGCATTCTCCTCTTCTAGTGTAGCAAGACAGTGTTGTAGCACCTCTGAGTGCTCTTGCAGTCGTTCGTTATGTTGCTGAAGCTGATTGTACTCTGTCCTTAACTGTGATATACATGAAAGCATGGTGTCCAATGCATTGCCTATAGATGATGGTGTGGTTTGTACAATGGAAGATGCAAGGGGAGGGGATTGGGGAATGGGAAAAGTGAATGATTTGTCTATTGGAGATGTGTGTGTGGGTGAAATTGGTGGAGGGGGAATGGGAGAAGGTGGAAGTGTGGGGGGAGGGGGAGGTGCTGTGGGTGGCGAAATGTCCATACTTTCAGGAGTGGATGCAAGTGTGGTGTCTACCATGTATATTGGAATGGTAGGTGGTGTGTGTGTGAGAGTGGTGAATAATTGTTGTGTGGATGGTGGGGATGGGATTGATGAGGAGGGTGGGTGGTGGCTTGATACATTCTACAAAAGTAGTCATGGGCAAGTTGAAGGAATGGTGGTATGGGGGGTGGAAAATGAGAACTTGGAGGCGGGAAAGCCATAAAAGGGGATGTGGTGGATGGGAATCCAAAGAAAATGGATCTAGAGTCAGGATGGCATATGGCTGAGGGCATGGGGGATGGTTTTCCTAAAGCAGGCTCTATGAAGGACTCAGTTATGACGGTGGCGATACTATATAGGGGGTTTTCAAAGGGGGAGAACAAAGTAGAACTAGAGGTTGGACTACGGAAGATGAAGGCTTGCTCTATGGGTTGGGTAGTCGAGGTGACATTTACAGCTTCCGTTCGAGGAGGTGATGGGGGAGGGCTCGGTGGTAGTGGCTCAGTTGACTCATCCTGGGTGACGGGGATCTCTGGGCCATTGGTTCCTGCTGTTTGGGAGGTTGTCTCAATGGGTTTGCATGTAATAATAGGTCCTTTCCCTTTAGTAATGGGAATCTGGATGTTTTTACCTGACCGTGGTCGTGTCTGGATCTTCGTGGATCATATTGAACCGGAGGCCTCTTAATCATTGTTTGAACTGCTTCTACTACCCCATATGTTTTCGCCATCAATAATAGACCTTCACTGTATTCTGAGTCGACTCCGGCTTCTTCCAATAGTTGAGCCATGAGCACCCGACTGCTCTGTTTGGTGAGCAACTGTTGCGCTCACACTCGTTCCATTATTTGATATAGCCTCCGGAGTTCTATTGTATAAGCTAGGGCTTCAGTTGTTTCTTCTACTTTTGCTTCTTCTTCTGCCTCTGAGTGTTCTAGTTGTTGCGACAAAGTTCTCTGCTACTCCTCATCCCAATGTACATGGTGGCATCCTGTGGATTTCCTCCTTCTTTGGGAAGATGTGCCCTGTTCTTCTGTATCTGAAAAGAACTCTACATCAGAGAGTTGTGTATTCTGCAAGAATGATTCAAAGTCGAAGGTACTCATCCCTTCAACATCTCCAGTTGCAGGAAATTCAAATTCAAGAGGGACCGGAGGAGCCGATGGGGCAGCTTGTGATGTGCCTTCAGATCTAGATCTGGGTATTCGAATGGTAAAGGGGGGCACAGTGGCATCCCCTCGTGGTGAGACTTCCGGAGTCGTCAAGACCTCACGTGTTGGAACACAAGGGATAGAACCTCTCATGCGCTTTGATTGATGTGTGGCAGTTTTGAGTCTCTTGAACATTTGTAGTTGTGCCCATGTTAAGGCACGCTCAATGGGTATATCGTATGCTAGGCATTTGTAGATGATGTGCGTGATTGCACAACAACCATTCACCATTAGCTTTCTAGTTGTTCTTTTATTTGCTCCATACAACTGCTCCATAATCCATACAGGAAGCTTAATCGATAATGCACTTGTCTCTGCCAAATAGAACGCGAACCAAATCCGCTTGTGGGGTTGAGTGTACCAATCTTGACCAGGAAACGCAAAATGTTGCATGCACATGCAAAGAGGAATTGACACATTTAGTGTGAGTGCCACCATATCTTTTTATGCGAGCATAGAACACAAGGTTCCTTGCAACTTCTAATGTGCTCTAATTTTTAGTGAAGATGGTGGTGACGAAAGATTGACCATGCCTAAATCATTCAAAATGAGTCTAAGCTACACACACTAAAGAAATGTTATGAAAGATGCCCTATACTAGCCTCACAACTAGAAGTGGCGACAATAGGTAGTTATGCTCAACTAAGGTATGCATGAGCTACCCATCATGAAGCGAAAATCACGTGGACACATGAGTGTCATAGTAACCAGCCCAGTTTGAGTTAGAGAAATCATGTAAATGGAGCATTAATGATCCCTCCTTGGGATCAAATAATCCAAGTATTTGGGTACCACTCAACTAGCAAACGATGCGCTTAACCGCTCATCTAACACATGGGCAATGCATGAACCTACTCATCTGAGAGAAATCAAACTGAATATCAAGCCATGTTATGCATAAGTAAATCAAACATCCAATAGCCTACTAATAGATAACAACATAGAATGCATCTATAGCATCGTGAGGACTCAATCATAAACCTATTCCAATGGGAGTGGCAATGGGGTTGAAATTTTCAAGTCCAAAATGTTGCAATAATGTGTCAATATACTTTGATTTGACAAAAATCTATTCCTCCATCAGCTTGCATAAATTGAATGCTCAAATAATGATGCAAATCCCCAAATCTTACATTTCAAAAGAGGCCTATAAATTAGCCTTAAATTCAATGGTACACTTCTCATTAGGACCAATGAGCAATGTGTCATCAACATATACAACAATGATCATAAGTACATTATCTACACGCTTAATATATAAGGTGCTCTCAGTTGGATTGTTCTCAAAACCATGTGCTAGCAAGTAGGCATGTATCTTTTCGTGCCAATCCCATGGTGCTTGCTTCAAACCATATAATTCCTTTCTTAACATGCACACTTTGTTTTCATGGGATTTTTGTACAAAATCATGGGTCTAAAAAAACATGCACCTCTTCATGTAAGTCACCATTTAGAATCGCAGTTTTAATGTCCAACTGATCTACATTCCAACCATGATGAGTTGCAAGCGCACAAATTCTATAAAAGATGGTCATTTGGCATGTGAGATCAAAGGTCTCATTAAAATCAATGCCTCTCTCTTAAGCATAAGATTTGGCAACAAGCCTTGCCTTATACCTGTCAACTACTCCATCAAGCTTACATTTCCACTTGTATATCCATTTAGTGTCAATGGCTTTTTTGCCTAGAGGCAAATCGCATAAAGACCAAGTAAGCATCATATTTTGATTGCATAGTAGCTATCCAATTTTGAACATTTTGTGCTTCATCAAAAGAAAGAGGCTCATTCTAATCAAAAAGACTAGAGACAGCCATTGCATAGATACAGCACTTTATGAACAAGCTGAACTTTATGAACAGCACGAGCTGAACCATCTTTTGGGAAGGAGGAATGCTTCATATTGCCCAAAATACAGCCCTAACACAAATTTTTACAATGTGCCTCAATTTTGGACAAAGAGGAAACCATTTTAGATTTTTGTGCATGCCAAAGCTTTGCATCTAAGATAACCTAAGAATCGTAAACTACACATGTTGAATCATCTCATAGATTTTGCATAGTCTACGAGGTTATAGAGACCACTACATAAAATTCCAGAAGCAATAATAACATCACCATTTGAGAGACGTACGTGGTGAAGTAGTGTATGTGGGTATTGGGAATGCAAAATGCACTACCATTATGAAGTTTTTACTTTTTAAGAGTAACCTACGACTTTCCAATGGAGTAGACCCAACACGAAATTGACCTTAGATAGGAGGTTTGTCAAGTTATCATATCATATGGGTGATAAATTTACCTTGTATATTTGATTGTATGGGAAGTCATCATCTACTGCATTAGTTGTCTCAGGAGGGTGTCTAATGCAAGAGAGGTGGTCTACAATGACATATTGTTGATCGCTTCTTTTTACAATTTCAAAATTGAATTCTTGTAAGAGAAGCAACCATCTCCATACTCTTCATGCGACTTGTGGTTTGTTTAACAAATATTTTAAGCATTGATGATTAGTGATCACTATAAGTGTAGTGCCCAGTAGATAGTGTCTAAATTTCTTGAGGGCAAAGACAATAGCTAATGCTTCCCTTTCAGTGGTGCTATAGTTTTTCTCTCCCTTTGAGAGGAGCCTCGGGCATAATGAATGGTTCTTCTAGTTTGTGTGCTTCACTTGGTTGAGTGAGTACAGTGCCTACTGCATATAAACTTGCATGTACATGCACATGAAATGTCTTAGACCAGTTTGGTGAGATGAGTATAGGTGCAGATGCCAACCTTTGTTTCAAATAAATGAATAGAGCCTCTTCTTCAAATCAAACCATTGAAAAGGAAAACTCTTGCGAGTGAGTCATGAGAGTGGTCATGCTGCCTCTACATACATGCATATGAACTTTCGATGATACCCTATGTGCCCCAAGAAGCTCTAGACATTCTTTAACATTTATTGGACTTGGGAGCTTGAGAATTGACACTACCTTATTAGGATCAAGATTCATCCCTTGGGCCCGATACCTAACCAGATAGCAACCGCGGTGCCAATTGCAAAAACTGTTGTAGCTACTGGGCGTCTAAACGGATTTTGAAATTTATTGACATTTTCAAGAAAAGGTATAGTCAATAAGCCTGCAGGCACCGATGCCATTAAAAGAACACCTAGTAATTTATTTGGTACTGTGCAAAGTATTTGAAATACGGGGTAAAAATACCACTCAGGTAATATTTCCAATTGCAACATGTCTTCAAACGAGAATTTCAATTGAATTTGGGAGCTTTCCATATCATATTGAAACTCTCTTGCATTTTCCTCCCGTAGAAATCACATGTCCTAACAGTGTGCCTTGAGTTACCAGAAAGTGACATTTGTTAGGGTTAAGTTTCAAACTTGTTTCCTTGCAATGTTGGAATACTTTCTCTAATTGTTGTAAATGTTCTAGTACATTTTCTATTGTAGTAGTGCATGCTACCCCACAGAATGTTGAAAAGTCATCCATAAAAATTCTTAAGAATTTTAGAAGAAATTTGTTGAAAATAAGATATATTTTTCTGTTGAAAGTGGTTGGTGCATTCCGAAGTCCAAAAGCCATTTTTGTGTAAATGTAATTTCCCCAAGGAGTAACAAAGGTTGTTTTTGGTTGATCTTGAGGATGCATTTCAAGTTGGTTGTATCCACTAAAACCATCCATGAAGCTGTATAGCACGTGCCCTACCACATTTTCAATCACGCTCAGAAAAGGGTGTGGGAAATCCATCAAGGATAATTACCTTATTTAATGCTCGGAAGTCCACACAAACCCTATTTTTACTGGGTTAGGAGCAATCACCATGGAAAACAACCATTCTGAATGTTCTATCAGAATTATGATACGTATTTCTTCCATTTTCTAGATTTCCTTCTTGACTGCATCTACATATTTTGGATTTAATTTATAGATTTTATTTGTAATTAGTCAAGCATCCACCACAAGAGGGATAGTGTGTATGCCCAACTCTTTTGGTATTCATGTCAAATCTTTATAGCTCCATGCAAATACATCCTTGAAATTGTTCATGAATGTTGTTACCTCTGTGAGGAGTAGAGAGTGGTCCCACAATTACCTTGCGAGTAGAAGATTTTGTGGATTATCCTCCCCTCCTAAGTTGACTTCCTTGATAGGCTCCATAGTTGCCCCTTCTTCTTCCTTGAACAACATTTCTTTGGTGAAGGCAGGACTATCATTAATGGTGATTTCTTGCTCCTTCTCTTGCATCCATCCTATTGGGACTTTCTCCATAGGAAAGTATGGTCTCTGATAATTTTTCTTCTGTTTGGTTGTCTTCAATTTCTTTTGAAACTTTACCTCTTTTGGAGTCCTTAGCTAGCTCTCCTAGTATAACAAACACCACCATAGATTCTTATTCTTTCTTCCTAATTGATATTGTAAAGCAAAAAACATGATTAGTCTCTTCAATCCAATCCATGATGTCATTCAGATCTTCTGTATATAATTCTTCTGCCATGTCGTTATGTTCTTGGACTTCCTCTTTAATGTCAAGTCTCTTACCTTTAGATGACTCCAATTCTATATGAAGCTTACATAATGCTCGTTGGGCTGCCCAACCAACCATAAGGGTAGCCCAAGGAGGAGGATAAGCTGTCCATATAAGGTGATTTCAGTTGGACTATTCTCAAAACCATGTGCAATCAGATAGGCATGTTTCTTTTCATACCAAGCACATGGTACTTGCTTTAAACCATTAATGCCTTCTTTAACCTGCACACCTAGTTTTCATGCCCTTTTTGCACAAAGCCACGAGGCTGAAAAACATACACTTCTTCATGCAAGTCACCATTCAGAAATGCTATTTTAATTTCCAACTGATGTACATTCCAACCATGATGAGAAGCAAGTGCATAGATGCTATGAACAGTAGTCATTTTGTAAGTAGGAGCAAAGGTTTCATCAAAATCAATGCCTCTTTCCTGTGCATAACCCTTTGCAACAAGCCTAGCCTTATACCTATCAACTATTCCATCAGGTTTACACTTCAGCTTGTATACCAACTTAGTGACAATGGCCTTCTTGCCAGGAGACAAGTCACATACAGACCAGGTACCATTTTTCATGATAGCATCATATTCAGATTGCTTTGCAGCCATCCAATGTTCAGAATTTTGTGCTTCATCAACCGAAACAGGTTCAGTCTCATCACGAAGACTAGAGGCAGCTATAGCATAGCAATCTGATGCAAAAGAGACACTATGGGGGCCTGAAAGGTGCATCTAATTTGGTGTCACACAAAGTGTGCACCACCCATTTTGGCATAGTTTTTGCCTGCTCAATATCAGCTCTCTCATCAACAAGTGCATCATGTAAATCTGCATCAGAAATGGAATGATCTACATCATCACATGAAACCTGCAAAGGTTGAGACGTTGCCTCATTAGGACCAGCACTAGATTGTCCACGTGTAAAAAGAGGCAACAAAGTATCATACATGTCTTTGGAGCTAACAGATGTCTCCTTAGTACATGAAAGTAAGGTCCGAATAGCATCTTCTGCAAAAACAACATCACGACTAACCAGAATGCATCTAGTCTGTGGATGATATAACCGATAGCCTTTGCTTTCAGAACTGTACCCAACAAAAATAAATTTTACTGCTTTATCATCTAATTTTCTATGATGTTGTTCAGGCACTAATGCATATGCCAAACAACCAAAAACATGCAGATGAGCAACAGATGGCTTGCGAACATGCCAAGCCTCATATGGAGTGATAGATTGTAGATCTTTAGTTGGACACTTGTTAACTACATATGTTGCACACATGACAGCCTCAAGCCAAAAACTATGTGGTAAAGCCTTACTCTTGACCATACACCTCGCCATCTCCATGCGTGACCTGTTCTTCTGTTCAGCAACTCCATTTTGTTGAGGTGTATATGGCATTGTACACTCATGTTTTATCCCACGTTCAGCTAGAAATGCATTAAATTCAGAAGACATATATTCCCCCCCTCGATCAGAACGGAGGGTTCCCATTTTACATGCTGAAAGATTTTCAGCCAAAACCAAAAACTGTTTGAAGCACATAAACACTTCGAACTTTGCCGTCAATAGATATACCCATGCATGCCTAAAAAAATCATCGATGAAAGTCATGAAGTAAAGATAGTTCCCAAAAAAAGGTGTCTGCATAGGACGAGAGACATCACTATGTACAAGTTGCAACATCTTTTGGAAAGGAAGAACATTGCATTTTGCCCAACATACAGCCTTCACAAATATGTTTTTTGGGTGCCTCAAGTTTGGGCAAAGAGGACACCATTTCAAATTTCTGCAGGCATAGAAAACTAGCAAACTTCAAATGACCAGAGTGTGCATGCCAAAGCTTTGTAGCTGGCATAGCCTAAGAATCATGTACTGCACATGCTGAATCATTTACAGATCTTTCATAGTCTGTGAGCTTATACAGCCCACGACATAAAATGCCAGAAGCAATAATGACATTGCCATTTGACAGATCATGAAATGTACATCTATCATCAACAAATTTCACAACCAAGCCAATCTTGGCTAATGTAGAAACTGATAATAGATTTTTTGTTAATCCCTAGCACAAACAAAGCATCTGATAAATGAAAGAACTACCATCAGCAATAGTCAAAATGACGAGTCCCATAACAGGATAAGAGGAGTTGTTGGCGCATGTAATAGTATTCTCTATAGGGGCAGGCTCGAGTGAAGAGAAGAAACTGCGCTGCGAGGTAATATGTTTGGTCACCCCACTATCAAAGGACCAAACATCTGAGTCTACTACAGACATGCACTGCTCATGAGAAGATGGGTCAAAACTACAATAGTAAACACCCATTCTTCATCCTGTACAAGATTAGTAGACTCTATTTTCGGTGTAGAGGCCTCTGCAACAACCATGCTGGCCTCTTTCTTCTTTGCCTCTTTAGCAGCCAGTTTTGGATAGCTCTTAATGACATGATCATTTGCTTTACAGTATTTGTAAAACAATTTCTTCTTTTCTGATTTCTTCTCATCTCTGTCTTCCTTCTTCGAATGTGCAGCATTTGTAGATTTCTACTTACTAATAGAAGAGCTCCATTTTCATTTGCCCTTCTGACTAGCCAAGAAAGCTCGATGTGTAACACGCATAATAGACATGTTCTGCCTAGACTGGTCTTCCTCCAAAAAAATAGAAACTAACTCTTCAAATGTTAAAGCATTTGGATTGTCTTTCATCATCAAACAAAGATAGAAGCAAAACTCTGATATGAGCCAGGAAGATCATTCAGAACACTCTGCACAAGTGAACTATCAGGAAGGACTTCATCTGCAAAAATCAATTGTTCCTTCAAATCCTTGATTTTTTCAGAAAATTGTCCATAGAATCATCTTCATTCATGTGCTCACTCTCCAATTGATTTTTGGAGGTAAGCGACAAGAGCCTCATTCCTAACCTCATACAATGTGGTAAGTGTATCCCAAGCATCCTTAGCTATTCTACAAGAGAGAATGTGGGGAATAATGGCATGTTTGACAGGCAAAGCTATCAATGCATGTGGCTGAGCATCTATGCCATCCCAACAAATTTTCTCTGTAGTAGATGCAACAAAAACAACAGCATGAACAAGAATCTGTAGAATATCACCATCTTCAACACCATCTGCATCAGCTTTAGTACCTGTATTTGTATTACCTATATTCGTAGGTGTAATTAGATGCCTTTCAACACCCTGCATAATAATCCATAGTCCTTTTGCGACCAATACATGATGCATCATATAAGCCCAGAATGGGTAATTCGTACCATCCAACATATCCTCAATAGCCAACATACGAAATACGTCACTACTTTCAACCATGGCCACTGACTAAAATATCCTGATGTAGAAAAATGATTGTATTTGAAAAATTTGAACAAAACTACCCTGATGAGTTTTGCTAAACATGTAGCAAACTTTGAGATACTTATATTGGCGAACCAAAACTGGTATATATCTTTGGCACAAAAAGACAAAATAGCATGCATAAGTGCTGTGATGGTGCATTCAGAGGCAAAAATGAGCTCAGATCGTGATTTCGACACCAAACACCAAAGTTGTTTTGATCTCTAGAACACCCTAAGTATGCTCACCGAATTTCGTGCGATTCTACGAGTGCAACTAGAGAGGTGTCGACGACGCCCTAGATGAAGCGGCGACCTGCTCTGATACCAATTGTTGGAGTTAGACATCTTTGGAAGCATGTGAACAGCACAAGGAAGAAGAAGAAGCTTGGAGCACAACACACAATACTAAATGTATTACCACTAGAATGTACAAAGATAAGTAGCATGTTAGGGCAATAGGTGTATATACAATTCAGAGGAAAAAACCTCCTAAAGAGGGAAAAAAGTGCCCTAGTGGTCCTAGAGTGTTCAGACACATCACTACCTAAATATATCGACATTGGAAAGTGACAAGAAAGAACCAAAACTCTTTTTGAGTCGAGCTCTACAAGACTTAAAACTTTAACTTTTCAAAGATATATTTCAAAGGATTGAAAAATTTTATATATCTTTAAGAGAAGTGAATTGGATTCCCAAAAGATTCTTGGATTAAAACTAAACATTGGATTTTGTCTGAACCAGACATACTCATGTCATAAGCTTACTTTATAACACAATGTTTCATGTGAATTGGAGCATATACTGGCCTTTGGAATCTAGGCAATGTTGACTGGGTGGCACAACCTTAGGTAGAGAGCACTTACTTCAAATATGACCATACTCTCCACATTGATAGCACATGAGCGATCTTGCGTACTTTGGTCAATTTGGGCAATTTGGGAAATTATTGCCTCTATTTTGTGAATTTGACATACTATTATAAAAAGTGTTGGGAATTTGAGAATTACCTCTTTGTTGCATGCCCTTAAGGAATTAGCAATCGTGGGCCCCATGACCATTGACAAGTCACCCTATTTGGGTATTCCAAGTTAGAATGACCATTGTCATTGCACATTGTACACCATACTTTCCTATCAATCTCTTGAGCAGTCCATAAGTCCCTTTGTTGTCAAAGTTGCACAAGTAGGTCTCTATTTTGTTGTGTGGGTGGTGAGATAACCTTCTCTTCATAATAGCTTTGCTCCATCTTTAATGCTTCTAACACCATCTTGAGTTGCCCAATCATGTCCTTGACTACCACCTTCAAAATGTACTCTTACCTCTTCTATATGTGAGGCGAATACCACAAATTCTTCCAATGTAGCTTCAAGCCTTAGAGACTCTCACAGATTCTCAAGCTAGTCCAAAGCTCTTTTTGATGAATTTATAGGCCATAATGTCAGACAAACGGTAGTCTTTAGATCTTCCCAAGTGGAAAATTGTTCATCTTCAATTCCATCAAGGGTGGATGGAAACGAGGCCAACATGGCATCCTCATAGTTTTGCAATCCACATCCTCGACATAAAGAGATAAATCTCCTTATGTGGTCATTGCCATCCTCTTGCACTAGACCGTTGGAGGTAGGAAATTTAATGTTTAACCTTGACCTCATATTTGTAAGGTCCTCCATTGGTAATTGGTTATCCTCAAAGGTATCCGAGGTGGATTCTAGTTCTCTCCTAGTCCTCTCTTTAGAAGGAGGTTTATGATTCAATTCTTGAGAGAACTCAATAGGAAGAGTTAAGGGCATATGGGTAATTGGTTGTTGAGAAGGGTGATGAGATGAAATATTCCTATCATAAGTTTTATGGGACTCTTGAGGAGACAAAGAGCTTCCCTTGCTGCTCAGGTATAGTTCATGTACCCAATTGCCCTATACTAGGTAAAATCCTAGCAAAGCTTAGAAAATGAGGGAAAAATAGAAAAGATGAAGAATTCTTACTTCTAATATGTGTCTTGCACAAGTTCCCACTAAGCATGCCAAATTGTAGAAGAGATACCCGAGACTACGTTCTTGAGAAAGATACGGTGCTCCATCTCCTTGGACACCTTCTACTCAAGGGGCGTCCTCCTTAGCGAAGTATACCCTCTAACATGCTTGTGCAAACAGACACTTTCCGCAAATGCCAAACTTCTTAAAGAGGGTATAAGAAGAACAGAGCGTACAAAACAAGTTTATAAAGAATAACATAGCTCAAAATAGCATAAACTACATTACAAAACAAAATAGAAAATATACACCTATTGATGACAGAACATACACATGAGGATCCTCAAACAGTTAATCTATTGTAATTTTTCTACCCTTCACGTTACAAGCTCAATTTCTCTTACCAACAGGACTCCCTTTCTACTAGCAGCAAAAGTTGCTAGCAACCAACTAGGGACTTAGACTCCAATAATATGATGACTTCCAACACCTCTTAAGCAAAAGTATGGCTTCAAACAAAAAAATCACACAAGTATTAGACGATGAAACACACAAAGAACAGTCAAGCACACTATGCCAAATAGACCAACAACCTATTGGAAAAAAACATTAGGTGTCACAAAACATAGTCTTAGTGCTATTAAAAGACTCCACAATACATAGTAAGTCTTGCCCAAAGTCAAGCCCAACACCCCAAAAGATTCACAAGGACTAGCCCAATTCACTGAAGTGAGTATCCCAACCACTAAAATACAACAAGGTACAAATGGTAGAACCCTACTAAACATAGGATAGTAATAGTACTCTCAGCACTTCCATAAGTAGTCTCACTAATCACAACTATCCTAACAATAGTGATAGTATTCATCCAAACGAGTGCTAAGAGATTGCTTATATAGATACAAGATGGCCACATAGTGGCTCTACACTAGTTAGATGATCATTTGAGGAGGGAAAAGTGCCCCTAACATGGGTTGCATACCACAAGACAACTTGATACGAGGCCGCTACTACCAAGGGGAGATGGGCCACCAGCCCTGGCAAGGTAACCACCTTTGGACTTGCTCTCTGTCAATTGGCCTCTAGAATTTGCATAACTTTGAAAATTTCTCGCCTTGGATGCAATGAGTAACCGTTAGTTGATGGGGCAACCAAATATTTGTGTATCATTGAGCATAGGTGACTACACTGATTGAACATGCACTAGGGGGACCATATGCTAGATGAACTAGTTAAGGGTGACCAAAAATCGATGGTGCAAGGAAGGAGTTGGAGTAGTCCTAGGGCAACCAACTGTAAGTGCAAGAGAGAGAGTTGGGGAAACCACAATTTTAGGGCATGAGGCGACCATCTATGAAGTGCAAGAGAGAGTTGGGTTGTTGGAGTTTGAGGTTTGTGAAAGCACACAAACAACACAAGGAAGAAAAAGAACTTGAAGCACAACACACAATACTAAATGTATTACCAAGAGAATGTACAAATATATGTAACCCATTAGGGTTATAGGCATATATACAAGCCGGGGGGGAAACCTCCTAAAGAGGGAAAAAGTGTCCCAATGGTCCTAGTGTGTTCACACACATCACTACCAAAATATATCAACACTCCTAACTTGATTCAACAACTTTGGGTCCTCTGTTTTGATTGGTCCACTTGCAAAGCTCATGGATGAGTCCTTAAGCATGGTGGAGACTTGATTTTTCAATATATTACATGAGAATATCACTTTTTACTAAGCTCTAGGTCAAGGCTTTTTAGTGGGAGACTTCATACGAAGATAAGGACTAACAAAATGTAAGACGTAGAAGATGGGATGAAATCTTGACCTATTGATCTTGGACTCTAAAAATGTGGATTCCTCTCACATATGAAAGGGAAAATGTTTTACCACCATTTGATTTGGACACAACCTACTTGAATTTGGGAGAAAATACCACTTTCCCATATATAATGGTATGTATAATTAGATAGTTTGAAGAGGAGTCGCATGCTTTCCTCATAATGATAGCATGAGTATAGTGGAATATATTATTGGGTACCGTCAAGCATCACATATGATTACACTTTACATGGACCATTATCTGATTGGTTTTGAAGATATCCCTTTTTTTTGCCTTTGCAACATGCTTAGAATTCCACTTCTTACAACTCACATGTTAGGAAACCCTTGATGTATGAATCTACTATCGATAGCTCTCCTTGCACATGATACATAGAACAACACTAAATTGGAACCATGCCTTTCAATGGTATGACGAATAACTAAAAGAGATATGCCAATAAGTTGGATTTAACCTCTTCATTGGATATATTGATTACAAAGAAACACATAGAAAGATGAGGGCTTTGATGTGTCATGAAAAGCATGTGAAGAAAGAAGAACATTATCAGGATTATATCACAAGTTCATCTTGAGATTATGCCATAGATTGAATGGGACTATGAGAACTGGAATCTAACCCCATGGGCCATCCAACTTTTGTTACATATATTTTGACAGACTTTTCAAGTACCCCATTACCCACCTATTCTCACACATGCCTTGACCTCTTGTTGGATGCTTGTTTATCATGTCAATGTTTAATAATTGAAATTATAGATTACAAAATTGGAGAGAATTTGATCACATCATTCAATGGAAAAAGTATATCATTTATACCTAGGAATCTCTTCACTCTACCATCACCGTCCTATTTAGTTGTTTCATAGTTTAGCGGTACCCACCACATTGGAAAATACATATTATACATAAGCAAGGAGGCTATTTGAACCCACACCAAAAAAGGACTATCCTGATTGGTTAGATAATGATTATGTAGAAAGAGCTTTACTCTGATCACTTGTTAAGGTTGGATCATATGTATCTTTTATTGATCACAAATTCACTTCAATATGTTTGATAGATTTGGAGAGAGGTTTGGCATTTCATAAAATATTCTTTTTAGGATTTTTTTCAAAGCATTTAACATGGTTCCTAGATAGAGTGTCTTCCATAGACCATAGATCTAGAGGTCTTAGATGATGTGATTTGTGATATTTATGCATTATCTGAGTGTGTGTTTGCTCAAATATGTTACCTTCAAGGTTTATTAGATGCTTTCACTAGCACTACTAGAGCCCCAAACAAATATGTTGGTCACCTTTTGGCTCCATCTACACTTTGGTCACCCTTATGCTCCCCCAAAAGTTCGTCCCCACGTCGAAGTCATCCCATGTTGCTAACTTGATGGCCACCCTATGAAAAGATTATCTAGTAAGAATATGATTACCCAAGGTTATATTCCTCACTCCCCACGTGTCTCATGCCCCAACCTATGGACTCCACAAAATTGATGGTCACCCATCCAAGTGTTGGTTGCCTCTACTCCCAGAATTATGATTGACATGAGATAAAACATCAGTGTACAGTGTCGTGTACACCTCAACAGAATGGACTTTTGGAAGGAAGAACAAGTCACTCGTGGAGATGGCGAGGTGTATGGTCAAGAGTCAAGATTTACCACATAGTTTTTGGCGTTGTTATGTGTGCAGCATATGTACTTAATAGGTGTCCCACTAAAGCATTGCAATCTATCACTCCATATGAGGCTTGGCATGATCGCAAGCCATCTGTTGCTCACTTGCATGTCTTTGGTTGTATGGCATATGCATTAGTTCTTGAACAACGCAATAAATTGGATGATAAAGAAGTGAAATGTATTTTTGTTGGATACACTTCTGAAAGCAAAGGCTATCTGTATCATCCACACACTAAACGCATTTTGGTTAGTCGTGATATTTTTGTGGAAGATGCTATTCAGTCATTACTTTCATGCACTAACAAGACATCAATTAGCTCCAAAAATGTGTATGAAACTTTGCTTCCTCTTTTTACACGTGGATAGTCTAGTGCTGGTCCAAATGAGGCAATTTCTCAACCTTTGCCATATTTACATGCTTTTTTTGAATCTGATTGGGCTGGTTGCTATGACACTCGTGTGTCCACCAGTGGATCACTACTGCCATATTTACATGCTTTTTTTGAATCTGATTGGGTTGGTTGCTATGACACTCGTGTGTCCACCAGTGGAATTTGCTTCATGCTTGGTAGCTCATGCATATCTTGATTGAGCAAGAAGCAGCCTACTATGGCCACTTCTAATTATGAGGCTGAGTATAGGGAAGCTTTCACAGTGACTATTGAGTATGTGTGGCTCAGATGCCTTATGGCTTATTTGGTGTTGATCAGTCTTCTTCCACTACCATCTTTATTGGCAGTTAGAGCACATTGGCAATTGCGAGGAACCCTACGTTCCATGCCCGCACTAAGCACATTGAGGTGCACTATCATTATGTCAAGGAGAGGTTTTCTGCTCGAGAGATCAGTTTGGCATATGTGCCCACATAGGAGAACGTTGCAATCCTTTTCACTAAGGCTTTGCATATAGAGAAGTTTGAAGCTTTTTGCAAAGCTTTGGGCTTACTTCCTTTTGTGGATTGATACCTAGTTTGGCACTTCCTTATAAATGAGTACCAGCTTGTTCACCATATCACTCCCAAGAGGCATTTGTTGATATATTTCGGTAGTGATGTGTGTGAACATACTAGGACTACCGGGGCACTTTTTTTCCTCTTTAGGAGGTTTTTTTCCCCGGCTTGTATATACGCCTATAACGGATTACTTATCTTTGTACATTCTCTTGGTAATATATTCAGTATTGTGTGTTGTGCTCCAAGCTTCTTCTTCCTTGTGTTGTTCACATGCTTCCACAAACCTCAAACTCCAACAAGGAGCTCCACCAAATTCAATGAAATTCAAATCTCATCAATTACCCACCAAAAAGTGCACCTATACTAATTGATGGGTGATTGTAAGAAAATTATAAGTTCTATATAAGCAACATTTCACCTTTGTTCCTTGAGTTTTGTGCATCCCACAAGTTTTCCACTTAGTTTAGTGAAGTCCTAAACTCAAACAAGAAATCCTCCTTGCTTTCTTATCTCATTTTCTTATGATTTTGCTCTTTTCTATCTAGAGGCATAGTTAGGATTTCACAAATCTTTTTGTACCAAATTATAGAGAATTATTCTCTCGTTATACTCATTTTTATAGTGTCCCAAAATATACCAAAGTTTCAAGATCTTTTACTGAGCGAGTTGCTAGAAATTGCCAAGTTTGTGAAGCTATATCTCTGCACATAAGCAAAGAGTGTTGCAAATAGATAGTCTGTCTTGCAATGGTCCTCCCAAATGGAATACCCATTTGGTGTTATTCAAATCTTATTAGATAGCTCTTAGAGTCTAGTTTAAGTTTGCAAAGTTTGATTTTTAATCTTTGTTACAAGTGCAGAGAAAAGTCCAAAAAAGTTCGCATATATCATTGTTTGTGAGCCTAATTGAAGGAAGCCAATCTCAAAAATCCAAGGTGTTGAAGGATGTGTTGCATGTGCAACCATCACCAAGAACTTGGTTTCAATAGGTCAAATGGTCGAAAGAGGTTATGAGGTGAGGTTCAATGATCAAGGATGTTTGCTAAAGACCCCGTCCAAGACTACAAGCTCATAGCAAAAGAAGAGAGGCAAGGAAGACTCTTCACCATGGAAGTAAAGCCATGAACCCCTTGTCTACTTGTCAACTGGAAATAAAAAAATTGTAGAGACACACTTGTAGCATAAAAGAATTAGCCTTACAAAAGATGGACACGCAAAGAAAGGGCTTGGTGAGTAGTCTCATTGATCTTACATCTCATAATATGCAACATTTATGCCATGCTTGTCAATTAGGGAAACAAGGCATATTGCCATTCAGAAGGAAGCACATGTGAGCAATGAAGTTGAATCGCATGAGATGTATGGAGACCTACAAGAGAGCCATCCATTAGAGGTAATAGATATTTTATCATATTTGTAAGTGATCATTCAAGGTTTATTTGGATATATTGCATGAAGACGAACAAAGTCAAAGGTGTTTTATCACTTCCGGTGGTTCAAATATCAGATGGAGGGAAAGTATTTTGCAAATGAATTTTCAGATTTTCTACATGACCATGGCATCAAACGCAATTCACTTGCAGGTATACACCTCAACAAAATCGGATGGAAGAAAAGAAGAATAAATATATAGCAAAAGTGGCTAGAGCTATGTTAAATGAAATGAATGTTCTTAATTCTTATATGACTGATGCATCAAATAAACCATATATATTATGAATAGATGTAAAACCTCATGAGTACAGGAGTCCCACCTCATGAAGCTTGGTGTGGTAAGAAACCAAACCTTTCACATCTCAAAGTATTTGGTTTTGTGTTATGTTCACATACCTCAAGAATTGAAACACAAGTTAGACCCAAAAGCAGATAGGTGTATATTTAATGGATATTCTTCAAAGAAAAAAAGGTTTAGATGTTATAATCCTAGCACCAAAAATCTTAAGGTGTCTAGGGATGTAATAATTTGATGAGTTGTTGCCTTGGTATGGTAGCAACGATGTGTTACAGGTTGACGATGCATATGAAGCCAAGAAGAAGTTCAAAGAGCAACAATAAAGCATGGAGATGAGTGGTCAAACCACTTCAAGCACACGATCAGAGGAGAGTACTACATCAACTTGGCAAGGGAGGACAAGGAATGAAGCTCATTCAAGTGAAGGAAGTACCAAAGGACAGGAAAAGGAAAATAATCAAGACCATTGATGAGCAAACATGAACTCTACAAGTGACAAAGATGTGGAGAAATTAGAAACTCCAAGATTTAAAGCATCCAAACCAAGGAGAAGATTCCTAACACCTAATGGTGAGGTAAGGTCATCAAATAGAGTTAAATACCTTGTTCAAACACACGTGTCTATATATATGTATAGGACTCCAGGTTGGACCTCAACACTTAGGCCTATCAACCAGCAAAGCATAGGGCAGCATCCATTGAATGTAAGCACTAAAGCTATCATTGCACAAATAAAAACCTGTTGCGCAAACACAGAGCTTGAGCTTTACTTCTCACTACCAGGAACACATTATTTCAGGGACAAACCATATTCTCTGAGCATCCCTGTAACTAATATAAAAAACCAGTGCTCCAACCTGCAGTCAACCAATCGCTGAACAACCAATTCCAATTATTATAGTTCAGAAATGTGCACATCCTCACAAAACAAACTAAAATAAGTAATATTTCAACCAACCCCAATTCTTTAATCCAAAACAGAGCACATACACAAATTGATCGGCTGCAAACTGCCAAAAGCCTCATCCTTGCACTGTGCGAACCTAACATAACATGACACTTGCACAGCACTCATTGCCTGACCTGATGGCCTAATCAGTGCATACACTCACTAGACCAAAGAAAAACAAATGACACTAGAAGCCAATAAACAATCATCGATCGTTTAACCTCTCTAAGAAAACATTCCCTCCGAAATCCTGAGAACATAATAGAGCCCAGATTTCCTCTTCAACCCTCAAAAGCAAATGTGAGAATGATTAGCCCTAGCTAAAAAAGAAAGAGTCGAACAAACTTAACCGATAGCAAAGATCTGAGCAGCAAAACACATTCAATCATGACAAGGATGAGGAAGAAAGATTCTTGTACATTTCTGTTATACATATTGACAATGTGTTGCATCGAGGCTCATTTCCCATTAAACCTGTGGAATTTCCAACAGGCGGGGATGTGGCCTAAATACAACTCCATAATAGCAGCAGCAGCTTAACACAATCATCAGTGTGCCCAGCTTCTATTCATGGTTGCAGACAGCTCAATCAGCTTAACACAACCATAAGCATGCCAGGCTTCTGTTCTGTGTATGACAGCCGAACATCTTCTGTCAAGAACTTCTCTACTGCAACCGGTAACCTTGCAGGCGTCTTAGCTCCTTTTGTGTGATGACCAGTACCAACACAAATCAGCACTTGGAGCCGCTGGTGACTAGACCTTGCTATTGCGCGGAAAGCAGCAAGTTCCCTTTTAAGAAGGGGGATGGCTTCACTCACATGCAAACCATGCAGGTCTAAGATAGGGGACTGCCCATTATCATAGCTTCCTACAGACATATTTCTGCAACAAAGGAAAGAAAAATAACAAAATCCTTCTTCAGAACTTTTGCAGATTCATATCTGCAAATAGGAGTTTTGAACATTCGAATCCAAAAACGATAAATAATGATTTGAAAAAATATATATATACAAAGAAAAACAATATCACCTTTGTTGAAATATGGCCTCGCAAGCTCTATTATGTGCTTCTTTCATACGATCATTGTGCTTCTGTCCCTCAGCAGACAATTCCCGAGCTAGAGCTTTGTTACCAGAAAGATATGCTTGCCTTGCCTGGTTTCATTTTCAAATGTCAGTAAGCCTTTATGCTAAAGAGAACTCTTAACAGATTTCAGATGAATAAGGGGCACCTGTTCAAAATATGCATTACGTATTCGTGCATGGTTACGAGCTTCCTCCCGATGATCCGCATACATGTTGGCTGCACATGTGCACATGTAAACAGGTGATACACACATTTCATGCTAAGCTAACATTGATAATCAGACTTCAAGATACGAGATTTGGAAAATCTAAGCTCATCTATGAAGTATTGAGTATAAAAACGAAAGAGAATATAAAGAGAACAATTCCTCCATGAATAGCAGAGACTGCACCACTGCATCTTACTACAAAGTGACAGCATACTTGGGCATATTAAATAGCAAAATCCTTGTTTTCCATTTTCCTATTGGAGGAAAAGAAAGGGAGAGATGAAAGGGGGAAGGAGGAAATCCTGCATATTCTGACACCCACATGATGCATCCACGGTTATTTCCATTGCTATCATCAGGAAAGGGGGAGAAAGGGAATGTATGCTTCATTACTCACAAAATCAGTAGCATCCTTGAAGAGAAATGTGAAACTTACAGACAGCTTCACCAGTCTCAAGCCACACAGGTGCAGAATGGCGTGCTCTAGTAGGATTGCTTCCTCCGAATTTCTCTGCACTTTTGGTTGGATAATCCCCATAACAGGACGAACGTTCTGAACGCACAGTTCTATTCTGTTCCCCTTTTGAGGTAGGGGTGGAAGAGGTGTTTTTGCGCACTATAGTTGCAAAATCTGTTGCAGTAGTGTTTCTATGGCCTCCACCAGCTGTGTATGGTTTGATGCTGAACAGATCTTCCACACCAATACTTTTTTGTGGTTGAATATCATCAACATCAGATTGTGTTGCGCTGTTCACAAGAGCTGGAAAATCTCCCAAATTTATGTTCTGCATGGCAGAGTGGGTCTGTTCTTGTGGCTGTGAGTGCCTCCGTGGTACAAGATCATCCTGCAGCTGCAATAAACACTCTGTTAGATAGCATGCCTTGCCTAAGTTTAACTAGAAAGTTCATGTCTTTGAGGCTAACTATGTCAAGATGAAGATTTCAAGCATGAAACCCTTTAGTATACTGAGTGAAGCCAAGTGAATTCAAAAAGCAGTCCCGCAAAAAAAAGCCACTTGTGACAAAAAACAGACAGGTGAAACAAACAAATGTAAAGGAAGGCCAATGTTTATATTGAGGACTTGGTGTCAAATAGTATCTACCACTGTTCTCCCCTTTGAGATGCTCACCTTCAGAAGTTTCACTCTTCACTCTTTGATTGATGAATAGTTAGGAACTAGACCTGAATGTCCAACACCCCAAAAAAGAAGCAAACATACAAAAATGAGGAAAAGTGCACACATGCACCCACAAGAAATTAGGCATTAGACACCTACATGATGATTCATGATATTATGAGAAAAGGCCCTCACAAATCACAATAGGGTTTATAGAGATGCAAAAAGCTGGAAAGTACTGATCCCATTTTTAAGTAATACATGTAAGCAACAAAAATGCATTAACTTTCACACAGCAAGACAAAAGAGAGAGGCAAAGAAGGGAAAAGAAAAGAAAGTAAGATTAAAACAAGATACTCAAAAGAATGAAAAAAGTTAGGCAATTGCAGAATAAAACTTGCTGCTCTTTTATTCATGAGAAATCCCCTAAACACAAACCCAGAATCTGAAATTCGTGACAGGATACTGTATGTGAAGTCCAGAGCCAAGCTGATCATGATAACCATCATATTGATGCCAATGTACACACCTCTAACTGAGTGAGCATTTCAAGGGTAAGATAGAAATCTCCATTGTTAGCTGCCAGAACATCTGCAAGGCTTTCAGCTGCAAAGCCAGGAAATTGCATTATAAGTTGTTCGAGAGGATCAAAAGCTTCATTTATGCCTGTTTGTAGATCATCATTGCTTGTGATTCCACCACTGTCTTCATCATACTCATGCTGCCATGGCAACCTGAAGTCATAGATTAATATTACTTCAGACTTTATGCAAGCGACAGTCCATCTAATATTTGGCAGAGAATATATATATATATATTACACATGTCTTCTCTCCTCCTTTTTAAATTTGCAGTAAATTAGTGCCACAAATGACAGGAACATGAAACTCTATAAGTAAATACAAAACCTGATACTCAAATATCAATGTCTTGCAGATACTCAACCAAGCATCTACTGAATAACAGCTACATAAAGCAAGTTGAGTCCAAACCAATCATCGTTCTCTTCAAAGTCAGCACTATAGTCTGGAATGATGTCATCAGGGAGCTGATCCTTCCAATACTGCCATCGTTCATCATCAGAGTCTGTTTTATTTGCTGCCCTTGATTGAGTAGCCTTCTTATCAATATCTGATTGTGGAGGTTCAGTTTTGGCAGTAGCTCTGTTACTAGATTTCAGAAGTGCTGCAGGAACAAATTCTTCTGCATTTGGATTGAGCTTTAATCGCCCCATGCCTGAGACCATCTTCTCCATACGTAGGATCACCCAGAGTCATAGAAGCAAATGATTGCTAAGTTCAATTACCTGAAGTCCATCACCTCCACATAATCAAAACTAGTACAGCTTTTCTAGATTATACAGCAGTACAATATAACATTAGAAATCCAGATAGAAATGCAAATATTCTCACAATACAGATGTGACTCCAGTATAGAATATACACTACTAAGCACATGATCACATTACATGATAAAATTCCAATTTTCTTCCTGATGAAGGTGTTCATCTTCTACCTCCACGTGCTTGCTATCTGTTCATATCAAACTTTGCAGCACCAAAACATTTGTACAAGCAAATCAAAGATCCCTAATTCAATGTACAAAACAATCATGGAAACATATAATGAAATCCTACATACATACACACGTGTAACGTACGTACGTACATGCATACATGCATGCATCCATCCATCCATCCATGCATGCATGCATGCATGATATAGCCAAAAAATGTCAGTGGTCGAGGGTTTCAGACCCCTGAAAACATTATTCTGCCTTCCCCCTTTCTATAAGTCCACCAAATCAAAAAGAATAAGCAGATCTATATCTTCCATGAAAGAGACTGAAGATCCTTAAATCCTGCAAATTCCTCAGCTCCGCATCCCCATTTTTACCTGGGATGTTCTCTCATCAAGAATTGATGCTGCTTGAGAGATCATCCTTTTCTCAGTCAATTTGACTCCTTTCAATGGAGTTCTCAAGCTAGTTCTCACACTGCCAACTTGTGACTCATTCTTCCATGCAGTTTCAGCACAGCATATATCAAAAATAGAATTTATGCCCATTAATATGCATAATTTGCACTTACGTGATTCTGGATTGCCAGATCAACTTCAATGTTTGATAAACAATGACCAATCAAAGAAAAAAATGTCAGATCAAGGGTTTCAGCCCAGAGAACACATTATTCTGCCTCCCCCCTTTCTATAAGTCCAAGGAAACAACAAATAAACAGCTCTATATCTTCCATGAATTCACAAGCTCTCCATCCCCATTTTTTGCTGGGATTCTTCACCCATCGTGAATTGATGTCCTTGTCTCAGTTAATTTGACCCTTTACCTTTCTCAGTCATTTTGACCCCTTTCAATAGAGTTCTCATGCCAGTTCTCACACTGCCAGCTTGTCACTCATTTTTCCACTCAGTTTCAGCACAAGATCATATCATAAATATAAAGTACGCCCATAAACATGTAATTTGCACTTAAGTGATTTTGCATTGTCAGAATGCCTTCAATATTTGACAAGCAATCTCTTTTATTACTAGATAATGAACTGGAAACAGTACATGTAGAAGGTTTGAGTTAATCTGAAAGGTGCCTTCGGCATTGCAAACCAATGTGCACTGTCATTTATGCAACAAATTGCTGTTGTCGAAGGTAAAGCCACCCTTTTGGATGAAATACAGGTATTTTTATTTGGATCATTTTCATGTCTATTTGACACTTGGACTAATTTAAAATGGACTTCAGATTATTTTGTCCAAGAGGTCAAAAGTGTTGGAAGTGAGGTAGGCCCAATATAAATCACAGGACCTTTCCATCACTTACACCCTTCCATACATACACACCTTGAACCAAATAAGATAGATGAAATGATTATAAGAAAAACAAGAGAGGAGAGATATGAATGAGTAGCTAAATGGGCTACTCTAAAATAACTACAAGATGAAATAATAACTATGCAATGTGTATAATATACAAAATTTGGATAATAGGCTGAATGTAGATGGATCTAGGTACAAAAATTGGAGAGAAGTGTGCCTAAGAGAAAATGATAATGTGCTGGAATATGGAGAGTTATAGGGCTGTTTGTAGGAAAGACAGCCTATGTGCTGAAATAGAGTAAATTTCTGCAATGATCAATCCTAACAAAAAATAGGGTTTTTCTCAGATATAAACAGCCACAGAGCCTTCTCCTCTTGAGGTAGTAGGTAGGAAAACGTGGTGCAGCAGCAGGACTTGAAGGAGTAACCAAAAATAGCAGCAACTTACTAAAATCAGCAGGTATACACACCCTTGTATGTGTGTAAAGAAGAAGTGGGCAGCAGCTAATAGACTCCAAATCAGGTTCAAGATCTCCACAAGTCAGCACTTCAAGCACTAGGGTGTTGAACAGATAACTTGAACGTGCCCCCAAAGAGTCTATTATCTAGACTTGTGCAGCCCATATGCTGTTTTTACAAAAATCAGAATAAAAAAACCAAAAAAGCACTTTAGATTTCCGTAATTTTTGGAAATCTTTTTCGTGGGCTGTGATTTTTTTTTTTTAAGAGTAATGAACCTCACAAGTTATCTTAGCCATTGATTTTAGTGCTTTTACAAGATTTAATCTTCACCATTCAAAGTTATTGATCATTAAGTGTGAAAAGCACTTTGAAAAGCTAGAACTAGGGTTTGATCTTTGGAGAGGTTTTAGGTCTCAGATGATGACATGTTATATATGATTAGATAGCTCTTGAAGAGTACTATCCAATTATCCAATAATAACCTTTGACCATTGGTGACCATTTCCATTTCCCAAAAATGGTGAACTTCAAAACTTGGGGTTTGCTGGCAATGGACACTTCTAAAAGCTAGGACATACTCTCCTTTTCTCAAGCCATTGATTCATTCCTATACATTTCATTCTCTCTCCTCTATCTCCTCAATTTTTTTGCATACCTCTCTCTTATTCCTCCTTGTATGCATCACACTATTTAGAATATCTCTTTGAGTATTGGGCATTGTATAGACTTCGCCATATGAGCCAAAAAGAATTACAAACCTTGATTTCACATGAACGGCTAGACATAAAGGTCCACTTGAATTGTGTATGTGATCGTATTTGCAGAACACAAGTAAGAAATTCCCTATGTTGATTTGGAGTTCCAAAGTATTTTGTGTTCTTAGTTTATTACGTAGACATGTGTGTTATGCCAAGATGAATTCATGCAAACCCTAAATTCACCCCAAAAAGAAAGTGTAATTAGCTCATGGTAGTTAACCACAAAATCATACAGCCGTATGCCTCCATTATGTATAGCATAACTAAATAATATGACCTCCCTACCAACATCACCAATGCCCGATAGCGGTATAAAATTAAGAATGAATGCATGCTCATACACACATGCATCAAAACAATGAACTTGTAGGGGGCTTTGCAAATTGAGTCTCTATCACTTCAAATAGTGATGGGCACACATACATAACAAAGCCTAGCATAAGAAGGAAACTAAAGATAGGAAAAATCCATACGATTGTGTGGGTGGCAAGGTACATAGACCTATCAAATAGTTGCAACTAGGAAAAAAATCCTGAAGTGATGTATACTACATAATACATTGTTGAATAACATCCCTATGGAGGTCTAGTTTGGCAAGCCAAATTCATACGACCGTTTATGTTTTTCTATTGTGAAGCATTGGTGCATATTCCTACGGATAAAGGAAGAGATCGGACTTGAAGTCCATTGAGAACATCTTCCTGGGCTCAATGAGGAAAAACTTTTGAATAAAGACTCTAGTTTGGATATTGATACCAAAAACGTGAAATGTTAAAGAATTTACCACCATCCAACATATAGCTTACATGTAAGGAATCAGGTCTTGTATATTCATTCCCAACCAACTATGAATTTTGTCAAAATATGACGGACAAGATGATGCACATAATGTTGCAAGACAACCTACCAAAAACAGTTACAACAGCCATTGAAGAATGATGTATCAAATGACGATGTATTCAAAATTGAAGATAACGATCCATTACCTGTAAACATAAATAGTTGGTCAAGAAAGTACGTGGGTGAGAATGTAGTCATTGAGATTGCACCCTTCGGTTGATTTCACTATGTTGATTTATGGTGAACAATCTCTCACATACGTAGAGGTCAAATATCATGATGACAAAAATGGGAACCGACTGTGTAGGAAAAAATTAAGGTACTCAAGATCATCAACATAGACCTATTTCGCTTCAGATCAAGGAAGAAAAGTAAACAGCCCAGAAATTTGATCCTCAAGATTTTTCATAAGATCATAGATGAGATTATCATGTCTTCCTAAAAAATATTTCCAGACTCTATGACTATGAAAATTCAAATAGCACGCATATTTAAGTACGACATTTATTAGTTATTACGCAGGTGATACACATTCTGAGATGAGTAGAATAACACATCTGAAGTCCACAAAACAGAAAAGGGAAGACGGATTCGAGACTCATAATAAGTGTTTGGAAATATTTTCGCTGTTATGTTCGTTAAAATTACCTTCGCCATGTAGTTTCAATGGTACGGTAAAGTAAGCAAAACATATGCTTTGACTCAGCTGAGCTACTCTATGGTTGAAATTTCGGAGAAAAATGGACAGCATAATTCCTAACACTAATATCGGAGACTGCAATGTTGAAAATCACAACAATTCGACTGGAAAGCAGCACAGATCTTGCCAAGCTATGCCTGCCTATTGTCGCCAATTCTGAAACAGAATCATCCGTACGTTCAGAAGGAAATGAGAGGAAAATTAAAACTTGACAGCGACTTCACTCTTCGAATAGAAGAAGGAATACAGAGGAAACAAAACTTGAATTGAAAATGCAATGCGTCAGAATGTCCTGTGAATGTCTCCAAGAGATGCGCAGAAGAGAAAGGGAGACATTTGTACGTGACAGAAAATACAGGCACAAAAAGCTGAATCCCGATCACTAACAAAGACTTCAACATAGAAAACCGGTAAGGAGAAGCTGAATACACAGGTATCTTCAAGCGGGCAGGACGGATAGAGAGAGAGAGAGAGGTTTCATACCTGTCGCCTGCGGGGTGATCGAAAGTGAAGAGGGCTAGAACGAGTCCGAGAGATTCAGACTCAAATCAGACGCACCTCTTTAAGACCATAGTTTAGTCAGCAGCTACGATGATCGCGGTGCTTTTGAGGAAGAAAAGCTTTCAAGAGAACGATTTTTTCATAGACGCAGTTTTTTTCTTCCGATGTTACGGTCTACTCTTCTTGGTTCAAAAATGTAGGTGGGATTCGAAGTCTTGACCTTCATCTACAAGCTCAAGTGCATCATTGTTCCACTATGGCCGATCGACAAGGCTTTTTTACGTGTAAAATATTCAATAGTAATGTAGGATTAAAAGCAAAACTCTATGGTTATGTGAGGGATATGTGGTGTAGTGGTAAACACATTGAATCACTCCGTGAAGCTTCAAGGTTCAATACACTAATGAATAGTAGATCAAATATTGAATTTCAAATAAAAGAAGAACTCTTCTTATGAAATTCTCAAACCTTGATTGGTGCTCTTTGAAGGTTTTCTATAGGTTCTCAACTTTGGTCACGGATGCCATCGCCTTTCCAATGAACTAGGTACTTCAATCTTCCTCAAGATATTCTTGAATCTTGGGCATGCTCGACTTCAAAATTCTTCATGAACAGCAATCTCAATAGATGGTTAAGGACTAGGTCTCTCCCCCTCAATGGCGAAATATGATATGGTTCCAACATGGATACATGAAAAATTGGATGTATTCTCATGGCACTCGATAATTGGATCTTGAAGGTGATTGGATTAATCTCGGCTAAGATGGTTAAAGGACCAAACCTTTGACGGTCTAGCTTTGCATAGGGCCCTCAAGTCTATAAATTATTTTTGAGTAACCACATTTTGTCCCCAATGTGATAGAATGGATTTTGAAGATAATGATGATATGCATAATACTTATATTGTTCTTGAGCTCTATGGATCTCTTCCTTGAGTTCTTTGTGAATATCCATAAGGTATTGGGCCTTATCCCTGGTAGTTGGGTTCTTGACATGATTTGAGTGTTGTATATCCATCCTTGGGTGTTGTCCATAATTTGCAAAGAAGGGATCTTGCTTGGGTAGATGTATGAGTATTGTTGTTATAGGCAAACTTTGCAAAGGGTAAAAGCTAAAACTAATCATTTTTATGATAGTTGATGGTGCAACAAAGATACTATTCTAGGACTTGATTCACCCATTTTGTTTGTCCATCGGTCTGTAAATGATTGGCTACATAGTATTTTATTTGAACACCAAGGAGCTTCCGAAGGTTATTCCAAAAGCTAGATATGAAATGTGGGCCTCAATCACTGATAATATCATCATGCAATCCATGAAACCTAAAGATCTATCCGAGAAAAAGTCTACCGGTGAATGCACCTGTGATTGTCTTGGTAGTTGGAATGAAGTGTGCCATCTTTGTGAGTTTATATGTTATAACAAGAATTGCATCATACTTATCTAACCCTTGCTAGATATGTGATGAATAATGAAGACCATGGCCTTTTTTGAATAGTTAAATGTTGCAAGAGGCCATGACGTTTATGACATCGTACCTTAGATCTAATGAAAGTGTCATAGGTTCGGATATATTATTTGACTTCATTCACATTTGAGGCCATCAAAAATCCCTTGATATCATTTCTGTTGTTATTCACTCCAAAATGTCATGTTGTAAGGTTATCATAACATTGTTGAAGTACTTGGATCCTCAACTTTTCTAGCGGGATATACAATAGGTTCTTATAGAATAATAACGCATCGTTTTCTTGGAACTCATTTACTTCTTGAACTTTCCCTTCTTGAATTTTTTTTTTCTGACATTACAAAGCAATTCATCATGTGATAGAGTCTCACAAATCAAATGGGTCAAGGTTGAATTTCTTAACGGTTTGAAGAGATAACTGTTAACTAGAGATGTTAAAGCTTGAGTAATACACTCTCTTGTTGATCATAAGCCTCTTCACCTTTCTTTGCTGCAAAATAAGATCTCCTTGACAAGGCATATGACTAACATTGTTAGCATCCTCGACAGTATGTGATGACAAAGTCAAACCTAGATAGAAAGTTACTTCATCAAGATTTCCTTCTATTGAGGATGCGGGTTCATAAAATATTCTAAATTCTTGTGGCCTGTATACACAGTAACTTTATGAGATGCTCCTTCTAGATGGTGATGCCATGTATCAAATGCATCCACTATTGCAAGAAGTTTATTTTCTTGGATTTCATAATTAATGTCAGGAGGGGAGAATGAATGATGTGCAAATGGATGTATGATAGCTCAGAAAATGGTTGGTTTTGATGCACTAATGTGGTTCTATTTGGCAGGAAAATACGTTTGATTTCAGGTACTTGAAGAGTGGATTTGATGGTTGATGAGAAGTATTTGGAGGTAACACGACAACTTCTTGGTCAAAAAGGGAGGCTGTCAAGGGAGGCAATACTTGGAGACATGGCTTTTTGTCATGGTGGTCAATGTATATACAGATATTGGTAAAGGAAAGCAGGGCTATCGACTATGAATTATAATGAGAAGTCAAGCATGGGCTGTTTGAACGAGAAAGGAGAAGAAATCGAACAGGAAGAAACTGTGAAGAATGTTTCGATTTGGAGGATTCCAGTGATGGTGGGATCTTCTTATTGCAGATTGCAGGGATGTGGAGAAAAGGTTTCACTTGAAAAAGGCCATTGTGCTTTTGAAGTTGGAGGATATTTTATCATCAAGGGTTCTGAGAAGTTGCTTCGCAGGGATTGAGCATGGAGAAGCCTCCTAAGAACATAGGAAATACTGATGTGTAGAGGAAATTAGAAGCGGCTTTGTTTCAGGGGGGATGCTTTCTTATCAATCATCAAATACAATCGTTTGACCGATTTCTGGAAATTGATCTTCGACACCTCATCGAAGAAGAATTCAGAGATGTGGAGGTGTTTCAGCCATTTCTTTGTTCTTATCCCAAAGGCTGGTTGTTTTAATTGTCAAAAAATAAAAAAACAAAACTTTTCGCTTTCCGTTTTGTGTGCAGAAAGTAGAAACTTCTTTTGTTTTTTTTCTCACACGAATTGGGCGGTAGACCTTTATCTCTCTCTCTCTCGCTTGTCTACTTGGGGCGGAAAAGGATTGGTTCTGCCTATGAAAGCGACGGTTGAGCTTACAGCAGCATTAACCTTGGCAGCTGCGCGGCGAGTTGTGGAGGCTGATTCATTCATGCGAGCTGGAAAATATGATGGCTGGCTTCCAACTCTGTTCATTGGGAATCTTCTAAAAGGCCAGGCTGTAGGGATTATTGGTGGTCTTTATACATACTGAGAAAGGGCAGTGCACCTATTTGAGGTGGACCCTCCTTGAGATCACCAAGCGCGATGAAGCGGTATCAGCGTCAGGGCTTCAAAATGATCGTGATTTGACTGAGATGAGGCGAAGAGTTTTGAAGAGCATTGGTGGAAGATAGGCGAGAGTTAAAGGAGAACCCACAAGCAAAGTTTTCTTTTGCGAATCAATGGTGACGACCTCATGCTATGAAGCTACATTGATCAAATGCATTCTGTAAGTGTTTATTTTGCGCACTAATGCCATTTAACTTTGTTGATTCTGAGGTGTTGTTATAGGAAATTTGGTTTCTATACACTACAGAATTATGGTAGAGTGCAATGAGTGTACGTCTGCGTGATGTTGATAATGATGTTCGTGAAGATTTGGCGCTGTTAGATTTGATTAAATTCTGTGTTTTAATGCCGCAAAGTTAATACGCTGCCAACTCTGAAGATTTTGCAATAGTTCAAGGATATTCTCTTTGCTCAATTCTGGTAGCAGCTATTATGAAATATCTGAAGTCTGCTACATGATTCGTGTGTTTTATTTGACTGAATGCTCATAACTTTTGATGGCTTTTCGTATGACATGAATTTACAATATCTACTCAGCTATTGATACTTCGTTAATTCTTGACTGAGTTTTTTTTTCAACAGCGCTAATGTTTCCTCATTCTATGATTCCTCAAATGACGATGTTAGTGCTTCACGAAGTTTTTAATCTTGTGTTTCATGAACACAGAGAAGATCTGGCAAAAGCTTTTGGAATCAAATTAAGATTTTCTTCTTTTGAGAAACATTGAGAATGACTACACAGCGGATACTGAGAGACCTAAACAAGAACCGAAATTCATTGTTGGATTGTTTATTGTAAAGTTGCAGATGTGACTGTTTGGTATGAAGTTTGAAGCGCTGCGTGTTTTTTTATTTTTGAAGACAAAAGGTATAATTGCTTGGCTATGTTGAGATGAACAGAGTTTGACCATGACAGATGGGAGGCGCAAGGTTTATGGATATCTTTTAAGTGTTTTTTTGTATTTCATGCACCTTTGCGTTCTGTACCGTCATTTTATCGCAGTAGTGTAGAGTTCATTCAAGTTCTGTTTTTTTGTGTTTATGCATCATCATTGTTTATATCTGAGGCATAGCTCAATTGTCAAAGATTTCGATCTTTGATTACAGAGAGGGACAAACATGTCTTATGTTAGTTGTATATGCGAAGGCTTCATCTTTTTGTTTTCCTATTGATCCATCCACTCGAAGATTTTCATGTGTGTGCAAGACGACATAAAATCCTTGGAACGACTTAAGAAGATCTTTGTAGATGGAAAGAAGTGCTTATAAACAATGGCATAGTTGTTGCACACAAGTATTGAGAGTAAGATCAGATGCGGTCCTATCGGAGAGCTTTAAAGTGCAAACATGAGCGAGGCAATATAAACATTAATTTTTCTTAACTGGAGACATGTAATGAAATGAGCTCTCAATACAATGCATGTGATCCTAGTGCCAATTGGAAATAAGTATATATTTTATATATTTTGTGATTCGCTTCAAAATAGATATACATAAAATTTGTTATTGAAAGCAAGCAATGTTGATAGGTCACTAACCAAGTATAATATCCATAGATTGTTCAAACTAAGTGTTATGTCAAAGGCAAGTCACGTTCTTCTCACAACCTCCTTTTCCACGAATCTGACGACAGTGTGTGTGCGGTTGTATGTATGAGAAGGGGTGATGTATGAGCTAGAGCACAGATAAGAAAAATATCACTTTGAGAGATAATTGTGGGTTCCATGACATGCACTTGGGCCAATTCCAAGAGTTTGGGGCATAACATAAGTACATTTTCATCTCTTTCTCTTGGACATTAGGACACAACATTTTGGCAATCCCACTGGGGATCCCAAAAGAGGGCATATTCGTGAGCAATTGTGGACTCAAAGTAAAAGAAAGTAGCCTAGTACAAGTTAGTTGAACGAAACCTAGGTGTGTGTGAGGCATTTTCCCTTGGACTAAGAGGCTAATCATTTTGGTGCGTTTGCCAGGAATTTGGCTTGGCACTCCTCATAGAGTCATGCCACGAGTACGCTCGGTGCCCCAATTGTGCGGCACAGCCCGTCGACCCAGATTCAGTGCATTGGCATAGGTAGAAAGATGTCGCAAAGTCCCCAAGTTACGGACTTTCAAAAGATCGGCCCGAGGTTGACGAATCTCGGATGGACTAGAAGTCGAAGCAGGTTTGGACACCCAATGAGGAATCGTGCATATGAATGTCACGGGGTTGGTCCAATATCAAATTATATTCAGTGTTGGTGTTGCGAGAAAGTCGGGCACATTGCAAAATTTTGCCCTCGGGTGTCTAGTCCGTTGGACTTTGTTCCTGCATGCACGGATTGTGGAGAGAAAAGGTTGTGTGAGCATGTGTGTCGTGCAAAGGACGTTCTCGTTGAGGAGGTTGTGGCAAAAGAGGTTAGTCTCGAGGTTGTGACCTTTTATGTGAAAGCCAAAGATAACGAGAGTTCATTGGCAAGCATACTACGTCAGTTGGAATGTCTGCGAGAAGAGCGAGATAACGAGAGGATCAAAATGGAGAAATTAGAGGAAACTCAAGTGAAATTTACCGAGGTCTTAGGAGCTTGGGAAAAGCAAGTACGAGCATTGGAAAGTGAAAACAAGGAGTTGAAAAGGGTGAACAAAAGCTTGAGGAAAGACCTTGTGAGGCCTCAGAGTGAAAACTTGAGCTTGGACCTGAAATCCGGCTTGATGGTAGGCGATTGCTTTGGAGTTGTGATCGAAGAGGAGTTCGAGAGAGATGAGGAGAACCTGATAAAGAGACTTGAGCAAATAGAGAAAGAAATGGAAAGAGTGCAAAGTTTGATCGTTAAATATAGTGATCAAGCGGGTAGAGTCGGTGAGGATGTCCACCTGGAGTTAGAAAGGATGCAGCATGCCCAAGCAGAGAGTGATGAGAAAATGAAACGAGTAGAGAAAGAGAATGCAAAGCTGAGTAGCAAGCTTGGTAGGTGGATGAATCGGAAAGACGATGAGATGCGAGGACAACTAGAGGACCCGAAAGTAGGAAAAATGGAGGAAGAGCTGAAAGCGGTGTTGGATAGGTTGGATGCGTTCGGAACGGAGTTAGAACGGACGAAGAATGAATTGTCGAAGAAGGTAGATGATTTGGATGAAGAAAATATGAGTAGGATTTGGGAGGAAAGATCGATTAGAGAGGAAGTCGAGAAGTTGACCGTTCGAGTTGAGAAGAGGGAGGATATTCCCCTCGGATCTGAAAAAAAGGTGAGAGAGGATAAAGAGATGGAACAAATATGGAATCGGTTCCGAAGCATTGACTCTGACCTGTTCCAATATCAGAGTGATATTGAGCACAACAAACAAGGATTAAGAGACCTGGCGACGAGGCTTGAGGCACTAAGAGGTACAACGGCTAATGGTAGTTTTCAAGGTCATCTATCAGGTCAGGTGGAATCTCTGCGAGGCAGAGGTTGGAGATGAAAAAGAAATAGATAAGGCGATGGATGTCGGTAAGGACGGCTTGAGTCTGATTAGGGTTTGCTTTGTGGATTGTGAGTCAAAGATGTAAGGACGGATGGATCGAGTGTGTTGTACACTTAGGAACTGAAGTGACACTTTTTGAGGTTTCAGGTCGATGAGGTGGTTAGTATGTGCGGGTTTCGAGAGCAAAAGTTGCCCATGGCATTAGTAGTCGGATTTTGGCTTGAGTAGCGGCAGAGAGGAGATGTGTCTCATCAGGATGTCCACGGGGAGTTTATATATGTGTGTCGTGATCGGGATGGTGGGGACCTTTCTTTTGTCTCCTAATTCTCGAGATGCAGGAATGAAAAAAAAAAAGAAAAAAAATGATATGTTTATGTATGTGTGCGTGTGGCTACGCGCCTATGTGGGCCGATAGGTGGGTGGACCCACTTTGGCCGGGTGGTCAAAGCCACGAACCGACGTCGGTTTCACATAGGGCTAGCCGTCTGTGTGTCGCGCGCTACGTTGGGTTGGTAGATGGGTGGAACAAACTCGATCGGGTGGTTGAGTCCACGAGTCGTATCCAGCTTTGGCGTAGGCTGACAAGTGTGAGTAAATATGTGAAAAAAATGGTGAGAAAAAAAAAATGAATGGGACAAATTCCTCGCTCGAGGGGAGACAGAAGAGAGGCGAGAGAGCATGATATGCTTGGATGGGTATGTGTATGTGTTGTGGGGATCTAGGAATGTGTGGACTCTTGATGAGGCATGTCAAATCGAAGCTTAAGATCGGCTAGGGTTTTGGTTGCGACGTGTATGTGGAAAGCTTGGACTCGAGGGATCCAAGTGTGCTAGTTACTTTGTTCGTCTTAGAACTCTTGAGAGGTGCTCATTTTGGTTCTTAAGTTGTGCAACTACTTGCGATGTCTTGAAGCATGTCGATGATGAGCGATCTTGTCGAAGTGAGCTTGTGTTAGGCATGAGTGGTCTTTGCCATGTGCCCATCATTTTAGGAGAGGTGGTGGTGACATAGCATGGAATTTAGTTGAAAACCAAAGGAAAAAAAAAAAGCAAAGAGTCGATGAAAAGCAAGTGGGTAGTGGAAACCCTAGGTAGAAGGGGAATGGTTTTTTATTATATATAGTGTGTGGAAAGTGTGTTGAGTATGCATGTGGAATAGAGATTCATGACGTGTTGGATGAATAGCCAAGAAGAGTGTCGGGAAGGAAAGGCGTTTCTGCTTTCTGTTTGCTATGTTGTGCACGATGAGAATGCATGTGTGATATGGGATCATGATGTGTGTGCCGAGTATATATGTGTGATGTGGATGATTGTCTTTTCATTTTGGTTGTAGATGTTATTGTGATTTGATGAAAAAAGGTTCTAATGTTTTGATGAAGTTCGTAGACAGCTGGACATGGCGATGAAGATGGACAAAGATGGTAAGTGAAATGATTGGATTTTGGTACTAACCGACGATTGTATGAGTGTGATTGCAAGTCCTACATCGAGGAAGAAGAGAATATGTATGCAAGATAAAGATTTGTATCTGATTGAGTGATGAAGCAAATGTTGGATGATTTGAGTGCAGGAACATATTTGGCTCGTCGGGGACGACTTCGTGAAGGGGAGGATGTTAGCCGAATAAATTATTGGTTTTTGTGCGCTAATAAACTTCCATTTTGCATAGTGTACGTATGAGTGAAGGTCCAGTGGGAAGGATGGCTCGATGAAAAGGTATGCAAACAAGTTGTAAACTCACATGTTCATGGATGTTTGGATTATATGGAAGCAAGAATGGCTCGTCGAGGACGACTTCACAAATAAGAAGAGGGGAGTATGTTAGCTCAGAAAATGGTTGGTTTTGATGCACTAATGTGGTTCTATTTGGCAGGAAAATACGTTTGATTCAGGTACTTGAAGAGTGGATTTGATGATTGATGAGAAGTATTTGGAGGTAACATGACAACTTCTTGGTCAAAAAGGGAGGCTGTCAAGGGAGGCAATACTTGGAGACACGGCTTTTTGTCATGGTGGTCAATGTATATACAGATATTGGTAAAGGAAAGTAGGGCTATCGACTATGAATTATAATGAGAAGTCAAGCATGGGCTGTTTGAACGAGAAAGGAGAAGAAATCGAACAGGAAGAAACTGTGAAGAATGTTTCGATTTGGAGGATTCCAGTGATGGTGGGATCTTCTTATTGCAGATTGCAGGGATGTGGAGAAAAGGTTTCACTTGAAAAAGGCCATTGTGCTTTTGAAGTTGGAGGATATTTTATCATCAAGGGTTCTGAGAAGCTGCTTCACAGGGATTGAGCATGGAGAAGCCTCCTAAGAACATGGGAAATATTGACGTGCAGAGGAAATTAGAAGCGGCTTTGTTTCAGGGGGGATGCTTTCTTATCAATCATCAAATGCAATCGTTTGACCGATTTCTGGAAATTGATCTTCGACACCTCATCGAAGAAGAATTCAGAGATGTGGAGGTGTTTCAGCCATTTCTTTGTTCTTATCCCAAAGGCTGGCTGTTTTAATTGTCAAAGAATAAAAAAACAAAACTTTCCGCTTCCCGTTTTGTGTGCAGAAAGTAGAAACTTCTTTTGTTTTTTTTCTCACACGAATTGGGCGGCAGACCTTTATCTCTCTCTCTCTCTCGCTTGTCTACTTGGGGCGGAAAAGGATTGGTTCTGCCTATGAAAGCGACGACTGAGCTTGCAGCAGCATTAACCTTGGCAGCTGCGCGGCGAGTTGTGGAGGCTGATTCATTCATGCGAGCTGGAAAATATGATGGCTGGCTTCCAACTCTATTCATTGGGAATCTTCTAAAAGGCAAGGTTGTAGGGATTATTGGTGGTCTTTATACATACTGAGAAAGGGCAGTGCACCTATTTGAGGTGGACCCTCCTTGAGATCACCAAGCGCGATGAAGCGGTATCAGCGTTAGGGCTTCAAAATGATCGTGATTTGACTAAGATGAGGCGAAGAGTTTTGAAGAGCATTGGTGGAAGATAGGCGAGAGTTAAAGGAGAACCCACAAGCAAAGTTTTCTTTTGCGAATCAATGGTGACGACCTCATGCTATAAAGCTACATTGATCAAATGCATTATGTAAGTGTTTATTTTGTGCACTAATGCCATTTAACTTTGTTGATTCTGAGGTGTTGTTATAGGAAATTTGGTTTCTATACACTACAGAATTATGGTAGAGCGCAGTGAGTGTACGTCTGCGTGATGTTGATAATGATGCTCGTGAAGAGTTGGCGCTGTTAGATTTGATTAAATTCTAAGTTTTAATGCCGCAAAGTTAATATGCTGCCAACTCTGAAGATTTTGCAACAGTTCAAGGATATTCTCTTTGCTCAATTCTGGTAGCAGCTACTATGAAATATCTGAAGTCTGCTACATGATTCGTGTGTTTTATTTGACTGAATGCTCATAACTTCTTATGGCTTTTCGTATGACATGAATTTACAATATCTACTCAGCTATTGATACTTCGTTAATTCTTGACTGAGTTTTTTTTTCAACAGCGCTAATGTTTCCTCATTCTATGATTCCTCAAATGACGATGTTAGTGCTTCACGAAGTTTTTAATCTTGTGTTTCATGAACACAGAGAAGATCTGGCAAAAGCTTTTGGAATCAAATTAAGATTTTCTTCTTTTGAGAAACATTGAGAATGACTACACAGCGGATACTGAGAGACCTAAACAAGAACTGAAATTCATTGTTGGATTGTTTATTGTAAAGTTGCAGATGTGACTCTTTGGTATGAAGTTTGGAGCGCTGCGTGTTTTTTTATTTTTGAAGACAAAAGGTATAATTGCTTGGCTATGTTGAGATGAACATAGTTTGACCATGATAGATGGGAGGCGCAAGGTTTATGGATATCTTTTAAGTGTTTTTTTGTATTTCACGCACCTTTGCGTTCTGTACTATCATTTTATCGTAGTAGTGTAGAGTTCATTCGAGTTCTGTTTTTTTGTGTTTATGCATCATCATTGTTTATATATGAGGCATAGCTCAATTGTCAAAGATTGTGATCTTTGATTACAGAGAGGGACAAACATGTCTTATGTTAGTTGTATATGTGAAGGCTTCGTCTTTCTGTTTTCCTATTAATCCATCCACTCGAAGATTTTCATGTGTGTGCAAGACGACATAAAATCCTTGGAATGACTTAAGAAGATCTTTGTAGATGGAAAGAAGTGCTTATAAACAATGGCATAGCTGTTGCACACAAGTATTGAGAGTAAGATCAGATGCGGTCCTATCGGAGAGCTTTAAAGTGCAAACATGAGCGAGGCAATATAAACATTAATTTTGCTTAACTGGAGACATGTAATGAAATGAGCTCTCAATACAATGCATGTGATCCTATTGCCAATTGGAAATAAGTATATATTTTATATACTTTGTGATTCGCTTCAAAATAGATATACATAAAATTTTCTATTGAAAGCAGGCAATGTTGATAGGTCACTAACCAAGTATAATATCCATAGATTGTTAAAACTAAGTGTTATGTCAAAGGCAAGTCACGTTCTTCTCACAACCTCCTTTTCCACGAAGCCGATGACAGTGTGTGTGCGGTTGTATGTATGAGAAGGGGTGATGTATGAGCTAGAGCACAGATAAGAAAAATATCACTTAGGGAGATAATTGTGGGTTCCATGACATGCACTTGGACCAATTCCAAGAGTTTGGGGCATAACATAAGTACATTTTCATCTCTTTCTCTTGGACATTAGGACGCAACATTTTGGCAATCCCACTGGGGATCCCAAAAGAGGGCATATTCGTGAGCAATTGTGGACTCAAAGTAAAAGAAAGTAGCCTAGTACAAGTTAGTTGAACGAAACCTAGGTGTGTGTGAGGCATTTTCCCTTGGACTAAGAGGCTAATCATTTTGGTGTGTTTTCCGGGAATTTGGCTTGGCACTCTTCATAGAGTCGTGCCACGAGTACGCTCGGTGCCTTAATTGTGCGGCATAGCCCGTCGACCCAGATTCAGTGCATTGGCATAGGTAGAAAGATGTCGCAAAGTCCCCAAGTCAGGGACTTTCAAAAGATCGGCCCGAGGTTGACGAATCTCGCATGGACTAGAAGTCGAAGCAGGTTTGGACACCAATGAGAAATCGTGCATATGAATGTCACGGGGTCGGTCCAATATCAAATTATATTCAGTGTTGGTGTTGCGAGAAAGTCGGGCACATTGCAAAATTTTGCCCTCGGGTGTCTAGTCCGTTGGACTTTGTTCCTACATGCACGGATTGTGGAGAGAAAAGGTTGTGTGAGCATGTGTGTCGCGCAAAGGACGTTCTCGTTGAGGAGGTCATGGCAAAAGAGGTTAGTCCACAGGTTGCGACCTTTTATGTGAAACCCGAAGATAACGAGAGTTCGTTGGCAAGCATACTACGTCAGTTGGAATGTCTGCGAGAAGAGTGAGATAACGAGAGGATCAAAATGGAGAAATTAGAGGAAACTCAAGTGAAAATTACCGAGGTCTTAGGAGCTTGGGAAAAGCAAGTACGAGCATTGGAAAGTGAAAACAAGGAGTTGAAAAGGGTGAACAAAAGCTTGAGGAAAGACCTTGTGAGGCCTCAGAGTGAAAACTTGAGCTTGGACCTGAAATCCGGCTTGATGGTAGGCGACTTCTTTGGAGTTGCGATCGAAGAGGAGTTCGAGAGAGATGAGGAGAACCTGATAAAGAGACTTGAGCAAATAGAGAAAGAAATGGAAAGAGTGCAAAGTTTGATCGTTAAATATAGTGATCAAGCGGGTAGAGTCGGTGAGGATGTCCACTTGGAGTTAGAAAGGATGCAGCGTGCCCAAGCGGAGAGTGATGAGAAAATGAAACGAGTAGAGAAAGAGAATGCAAAGCTGAGTAGCAAGTTTGGTAGGTGGATGAATCGGAAAGACGATGAGATGCGAGGACAACTAGAGGACCCGAAAGTAGGAAAAATGGAGGAAGAGCTGAAAGCGGTGTTGGATAGGTTGGATGCGTTCGAAACGGAGTTAGAACGGACGAAGAATGAATTGTCGAAGAAGGTAGATGATTTGGATGAAGAAAATATGAGTAGGATTTGGGAGGAAAGATCGATTAGAGAGGAAGTCGAGAAGTTGACCGTTCGAGTTGAGAAGAGGGAGGATATTCCCCTCGGATCTGAAAAAAAGGTGAGAGAGGATAAAGAGATGGAACAAATATGGAATCGGTTTCGAAGCATTGACTCTGACCTGTTCCAATATCAGAGTGATATTGAGCACAACAAACAAGGATTAAGAGACCTGGCGACGAGGCTTGAGGCACTAAGAGGTACAACGGCTAATGGTAGTTTTCAAGGTCATCTATCAGGTCAGGTGGAATCTCTGCGAGGCAGAGGTTGGAGATGAAAAAGAAATAGATAAGGCGATGGATGTCGGTAAGGACGGCTTGAGTCTGATTAGGGTTTGCTTTGTGGATTGCGAGTCAGAGATGTGAGGACGGATGGATCGATTGTGTTGTAGACTTAGGAACTGAAGTGACACTTTTTGAGGTTTCAGGTCGATGAGGTGGTTAGTAAGTGCGGGTTTCGAGAGGAAAAGTTGACCAGGGCATTAGTAGTCGGATTTTGGCTTGAGTAGCGGCAGAGAGGAGATGTGTCTCATCAGGATGTCCACGGGGAGTTTATATATGTCTGTCGTGATCGGGATGGTGGGGAAAAGATCCTTTCTTTTGTCTCCTAATTCTCGAGATGCAGGAATGAAAAGAAAAAAAGAAAAAAAATGATATGTTTATGTATGTGTGCGTGTGGCTACGTGCCTATGTGGGCCGATAGGTGGGTGGACCCAGTTTGGCCGGGTGGTCAAAGCCACGAACCGACGTCGGTTTCGCATAGGGCTAGCCGTCTGTGTGTCGCGCGCTACGTTGGGTTGGTAGATGGGTGGAACAAACTCGATCGGGTGGTCGAGTCCACGAGTCGCATCCAGCTTCGGCGTAGGCCGACAAGTGTGAGTAAATATGTGAAAAAAATGGTGAGAAAAAAAAATGAACGGGACAAATTCCTCGCTCGAGGGGAGACAAAAGAGAGGCGAGAGAGCATGATATGCTTGGATGGGTATGTGTATGTGTTGTGGGGATCTAGGAATATGTGGACTCTTGATGAGGCATGTCAAATCGAAGCTTAAGCTCGGCTAGGGTTTTGGCTACGACGTGTCTGTGGAAAGCTTGGACTCGAGGGATCCAAGTGTGCTAGTTACTTTGTTTGTCTTAGAACTCTTGAGAGGTGCTCATTTTGGTTCTTAAGTTGTGCAACTACTTGCGATGTTTTGAAGCATGTCGATGATGAGCGATCTTGTCGAAGTGAGCTTGTGTTAGGCTTGAGTGGTCTTTGCCATGTGCCCATCATTTCAGGAGAGGTGGTGGTGACATAGCATGGAATTTAGTTGAAAACCAAAGGAAAAAAGAAAGCAAAGAGTCGATGAAAAGCAAGTGGGTAGTGGAAACCCTAGGTAGAAGGGGAATGGTTTTTGATTATATATGGTGTGTGGAAAGTGTGTTGAGTATGCATGTGGAATAGAGATTCATGACGTGTTGGATGAATAGCCAAGAAGAGTGTCGGGAAGGAAAGGCGTTTCTGCTTTCTGTTTGCTATGTTGTGCACGATGAGAATGCATGTGTGATATGGGATCATGATGTGTGTGCCGAGTATATATGTGTGATGTGGATGATTGTCTTTTCATTTTGGTTGTAGATGTTATTGTGATTTGATGAAAAAAGGTTCTAATGTTTTGATGAAGTTCGTAGACAGCTGGACATGGCGATGAAGATGGACAAAGATGGTAAGTGAAATGATTGGATTTTGGTACTAACCGACGATTGCATGAGTGTGATTGCAGGTCCTACATCGAGGAAGAAGAGAATATGTATGCAAGATAAAGATTTGTATCTGATTGAGTGATGAAGCAAATGTTGGATGATTTGAGTGCAGGAACATATTTGGCTCGTCGGGGACGACTTCGTGAAGGGGAGGATGTTAGCCGAATAAATTATTGGTTTTTGTGCGCTAATAAACTTCCATTTTGCATAGTGTACGTATGAGTGCAGGTCCAGTGGGAAGGATGGCTCGATGAAAAGGTATGCAAACAAGTTGTAAACTGACATGTTCATGGCTATTTGGATTATATGGCAGCAAGAATGGCTCGTCGAGGACGACTTCGCAAATAAGAAGAGGGGAGTATGTTAGCTCAGAAAATGGTTGGTTTTGATGCACTAATGTGGTTCTATTTGGCAGGAAAATACGTTTGATTTCAGGTACTTGAAGAGTGGATTTGATGATTGATGAGAAGTATTTGGAGGTAACACGACAACTTCTTGGTCAAAAAGGGAGGCTGTCAAGGGAGGCAATACTTGGAGACATGGCTTTTTGTCATGGTGGTCAATGTATATACAGATATTGGTAAAGGAAAGCATGGCTATCGACTATGAATTATAATGAGAAGTCAAGCATGGGGTGTTTGAACAAGAAAGGAGAAGAAATCGAACAGGAAGAAACTGTGAAGAATGTTTCGATTTGGAGGATTCCAGTGATGGTGGGATCTTCTTATTGCAGATTGCAAGGATGTGGAGAAAAGGTTTCACTTGAAAAAGGCCATTGTGCTTTTGAAGTTGGAGGATATTTTATCATCAAGGGTTCTGAGAAGCTGCTTCGCAGGGATTGAGCATGGAGAAGCCTCATAAGAACATAGGAAATACTGACGTGCAAAGGAAATTAGAAGCGGCTTTGTTTCAGGGGGGATGCTTTCTTATCAATCATCAAATACAATCGTTTGACCGATTTCTGGAAATTGATCTTCGACACCTCATCGAAGAAGAATTCAGAGATGTGGAGGTGTTTCAGCCATTTCTTTGTTCTTATCCCAAAGGCTGGCTGTTTTAATTGTCAAAGAATAAAAAAACAAAACTTTCTGCTTTTCGTTTTGTGTGCAGAAAGTAGAAACTTCTTTTGTTTTTTTTCTCACACGAATTGGGCGGCAGACCTTTATCTCTCTCTCTCTCTCTCTTGCTTGTCTAGTTGGGGCGGAAAAGGATTGGTTCTGCCTATGAAAGCGACGGCTGAGCTTGCAGCAGCATTAACCTTGGCAGCTGCGCGGCGAGTTGTGGAGGCTGATTCATTCATGCGAGCTGGAAAATATGATGGCTGGCTTCCAACTTTGTTCATTGGGAATCTTCTAAAAGGCCAGGCTGTAGGGATTATTGATGGTCTTTATACATACTGAGAAAGGGCAGTGCACCTATTTGAGGTGGACCCTCCTTGAGATCACCAAGCGCGATGAAGCGGTATCAGCGTCAGGGCTTCAAAATGATCGTGATTTGACTGAGATGAGGCGAAGAGTTTTGAAGAGCATTGGTGGAAGATAGGCGAGAGTTAAAGGAGAACCCACAAGCAAAGTTTTCTTTTGCGAATCAATGGTGACGACCTCATGCTATGAAGCTACATTAATCAAATGCATTCTGTAAGTGTTTATTTTGCGCACTAATGCCATTTAACTTTGTTGATTCTGAGGTGTTGTTATAGGAAATTTGGTTTCTATACACTACAGAATTATGGTAGAGCGCAGTGAGTGTACGTCTGCGTGATGTTGATAATGATGCTCGTGAAGATTTGGTGCTGTTAGATTTGATTAAATTCTGTGTTTTAATGCCGCAAAGTTAATACGCTGCCAACTCTGAAGATTTTGCAACAGTTCAAGGATATTCTCTTTGCTCAATTCTGGTAGAAGCTACTATGAAATATCTGAAGTCTGCTACATGATTCATGTGTTTTATTTGACTGAATGCTCATAACTTCTTATGGCTTTTCGTATGACATGAATTTACAATATCTACTCAGCTATTGATACTTCGTTAATTCTTGACTGAGTTTTTTTTTCAACAGCGCTAATGTTTCCTCATTCTATGATTCCTCAAATGATGATGTTAGTGCTTCACGAAGTTTTTAATCTTGTGTTTCATGAACACAGAGAAGATCTGGCAAAAGCTTTTGGAATCAAATTAAGATTTTCTTCTTTTGAGAAACATTGAGAATGACTACACAGCGGATACTGAGAGACCTAAACAAGAACCGAAATTCATTGTTGGATTGTTTATTGTAAAGTTGCAGATGTGACTGTTTGGTATGAAGTTTGGAGCGCTGCGTGTTGAAGACAAAAGGTATAATTGCTTGGCTATGTTGAGATGAACAAAGTTTGACCATGACAGATGGGAGGCGCAAGGTTTATGGATATCTTTTAAGTGTTTTTTTGTATTTCACGCACCTTTGCGTTCTGTACCGTCATTTTATCGCAGTAGTGTAGAGTTCATTCAAGTTCTGTTTTTTTGTGTTTATGCATCATCATTGTTTATATCTGAGGCATAGCTCAATTGTCAAAGATTGCGATCTTTGACTACAGAGAGGGACAAACATGTCTTATGTTAGTTGTATATGCGAAGGCTTCGTCTTTCTGTTTTCCTATTGATCCATCCACTCAAAGATTTTCATGTGTGTGCAAGACGACATAAAATCCTTGGAATGACTTAAGAAGATCTTTGTAGATGGAAAGACGTGCTTATAAACAATGGCATAGCTGTTGCACACAAGTATTGAGAGTAAGATCAGATGCGGTCCTATCGGAGAGCTTTAAAGTGCAAACATGAGCGAGGCAATATAAACATTAATTTTGCTTAACTGGAGATATGTAATGAAATGAGCTCTCAATACAATGCATGTGATCCTAGTGCCAATTGGAAATAAGTATATATTTTATATACTTTGTGATTCGCTTCAAAATAGATATACACAAAATTTTCTATTGAAAGCAAGCAATGTTGATAGGTCACTAACCAAGTATAATATCCATAGATTGTTCAAACTAAGTGTTATGTCAAAGGCAAGTCACGTTCTTCTCACAACCTCCTTTTCCACGAAACCGACGACAGCGTGTGTGCGGTTGTATGTATGAGAAGGGGTGATGTATGAGCTAGAGCACAGATAAGAAAAATATCACTTTGAAAGATAATTGTGGGTTCCATGACATGCACTTGGGCCAATTCCAAGAGTTTGGGGCATAACATAAGTACATTTTCATCTCTTTCTCTTGGACAGTAGGACGCAATATTTTGGCAATCCCACTAGGGATCCCAAAAGAGGGCATATTTGTGAGCAATTGTGGACTCAAAGTAAAAGAAAGTAGCCTAGTACAAGTTAGTTGAACGAAAGCTAGGTGTGTGTGAGGCATTTTCCCTTGGACTAAGAGGCTAATCAATGTAGGTGTCCATCATCTCCATGTTGGGATAGAATGGCCCTTAAGGCAAAGTCTGATGCATCTATCTCTAGGAGGAAAGTCTTGATAGAATCAAGATGAACTAGAATTTGAGCACTGGTGAATGTTGATTGCAAGGTCTAAAAGGCTTTTTTTGCTTCTTCAGTCCATGAGAATTTTGCATTTCTTGTAAGCTTGGTAAGAGATGTCACTATGTTGGAGTAATCTTTGATAAATATCCTATGGAAATTGGCAAACCCTAGAAAACATTGTACATCCCATACAATGTTTGGAGGATTGGTAGAATCGACTTGGTAGAATCAGGATGAACTAGAATTGGAGCACTGGTGAATGTTGATTTCAAGGTTTAAAAGGATTTTTCTACTTCTTTAGCCCATGAGATTTTTGCATTTCTTATAAGCTTGGTAAGAGGTGTCACTATGTTGGAGTAGTCTTTGATAAATATCCTATGGAAATTGGCAAACCCTAGAAAACATTGTACATCTGGTACACATGAAGAGCATTGCCAATCAAGGATTGTCTCAATCTTATTAGGATCCATGAAGATTCCTTTCTCAGAGACAATGTACCCTAGAAATTCCACTTTTGTCTTATGGAAAGAGCACTTCTCCAATTTTTCATATAAACCTTTTTCCCTTAGTTTCTCTAGAACTACCTTTACATGAGGTTTGTAATCCTCTAGATTTTTGGAGAATATCAAGATATCATTGAGGTATATTACCACAAAATCATCTAACATCATTCATCATATGTTGAAAGATGGTTGGAGCATTTGTGAGACCGAATGGCATAACTACATATTCAAGAGGCTCATACCTTGTTCGAGATGTTGTCTTCCATTCGTCTTCTACTCTGATCCTAACAAGGTTGTAAGCTCCTTGAAGATCAATTTTCATGAAGAACTTTGCTTTTCCAAGGTGTTCCAAGAGCTTTAAGTGGTAGAGGGTATCTATTTTTTAACTGAGTTTATTCAATCCATCATAGTCTACACATATTCAGAGACTCTCATCCTTCTTCTTTACAAATAGGATAGGGGCTCTTGTGGGAACTTTGAGTGTCTTATAAACCCTTTGGCTAGACTCTCATCAATGTTCGTGTGTAATTATGTTTGTTCTTGGGATAGCATATAGATTGGTCCAAAAGGTGGTTATTCTCCCTCTTGAAGTTCTATGGCACAATCATAAGGTCTATGCTCTGGGAGGATATCTACATTCTTCGTTTCAATGACATCTTGAAAATCTTGGTCTTGACTATGTAGCTTCACTCGATCATCTTTCTTGGACTCCTGAGCTAGTACAACATAGATCATATCTGTCGGTTCCTTCCTTACTGCATGTATGAAGAATTTGGCTCCTACATATATAGGGTTCTTCTAGATATCTGGACGAGTGATTTTATTAATTTCCCAATCGATGTCTGGATTATGTTTCTTTAGCCAGAGCATTCCAATGATAATATGATTTATTGGACTTGATATGGATGGTTTCCTTTGTGTCCATGACAAAAGTCACCATAAAAGGTGGTTCATATATCCATCTATAGAAAAATGTTCATGTGCCTATATTTAAAATTAATAATGAATTTGTGAATTATTAACCCTTCATGTTGAAGGGTTACAAGTAACTATTAGGCGGCAAATAGAAGAAATAAAATCAAATAATTGCATAAGCTATAACATGCCCCCAATCGAAAAGCAATTTTTCTTAGTTGGAAATGAAATTTAGAGGTGGATGGAAAATCACAATTCATGCCATTGAACAATAAAAAGCATCACCATGTGATAAATAAAACACATGCATGGAAATTAAACATTACATTTTGTAAACAAATAATTCAATGTGTTTGTAAAGGATATGCATCAATCAAGTAATTATAACATGTAGTAAGATATAGTTTTTGTATCCATTGGGGTTCTTCCACACAATGGTTCTTGTATTTCATGAAATATATAGGATATTCAAAACCTATTCATATAGTAGTTACATCATGATAAAAGATTTTCTATGGTACCAAAAGTTCAGTATCTTCTTCAGGTAACAAAGGGTGTTCAATAATAGGACTCATTGTAGCATCTACTTTGAATGTTTTTTGTTGTGGAGAAGGACATACCCTCCACACAACAATATCATTTAAATTAACAAGGGTAGTGAGAGATGCAAGTTTCCATGCAATCAACCCATGCAATATATAGCTCCAAGGCCAAGGTAATTCATCTACAAGGGGATATGTGTACCGTCCATCACATGGGTGCCTAACATGATCACATGGTTTCCAAGCTTAGGAAATCAAATGAAATCACATGTCTTCTAAAAGAAGACCCTCCAAGCTCTCACATATGAGCTAAGTGGATTGGATAAGCTTCCAATCAAGCCTAAGGTACTGAACATTATCGACATCAACCATAAGGTTCAAGACCCTTCAAATAAAGGTGGATGTCAAATGAATCTCAAGGATTTCAAATCAGAAAACCTGAGGGCTCTACCCCTTAGACCCATGTAATTATACAACATTCCCCTCCCCGTAAAAGTATTTCAAACCTCAAAAAGTCTGGAGGTATATATCTTGGGGTATTTCCCCATGCCCTAGAATCAATCTCGTAGATCATGGTCTTCATCTCTTTGATTCACCTCTTTACTCAAAAGGCGATATTATCTTGGAATGGATTTTAAAAGATGAGAATATGTGTGTGGTTTGATTCTTGTCTAAATCATTATAAACACCAGCTAGCTTTGTGCATGAGAAAATAAATCAAATGCAAAATTATGGAAAGCATGACAAGGGTGGAGTAAAACATCCTGCCCAATTCACTAGTTTGTTATGTGCAAATCGAGCATCCATTGCACAAACATATGAATTAGGTGACTTTTAATTATCTCCATATAATTTTTTGTTTCATCTATATGGCCATACCTTATCTCAATTAAAAGGGAGAGGAGGCTTTTCATAATCCAAGGAGATGAGTCTTCATTATCCCTACCCAAATCACTTTCTATTAGATATAAATATGTTTTTTAGCTTTTGACTAGTGAAATGGGATTCCGTTCTTGTGGTTTGCCTCCATTGACTTCATCAAGAGATCAATATGCATGGAGAAGAATATTTTAATAATCTCCACCCAAACATTTTCATTAGAATAGTATAAATGGATTGTCTATTTGATTTGTTAAGAGGATATAGTACCCTTTTCTTTTCGGATAATTTAAAGAGATTACTTAAAGTGGGTTTATCGTTCTTACAAAACTTTTACTTAGTTTATAGAATCCACTTCGAGAGATTAAGATCAATCTAGCCTTTGAATATTCTCATTGGTTGAAATATAATTTCCAATCTATTTTGCTTGTCCTTGGAATATATTTATAGATTCCTTTAACTATGCCCAAAATGGGAATTCATATCTTTAAGCTCACAAGTTTTTAAAGGAATGGATGACTCCAAGCGATTCTTCAATCTTTGGATTGACACTCGATCTTAATGGATCTTTAAGTCAAAACATAGAGATCTTCTTCATCCTTCGAGAATTCTCTCCCTTTGTATTTTGGATATTTTTAAGATGTCCTATGCTGACATCATAACAAGATGTTTCTTATTCTTTTCAGTTTCTTTCTAACTTGTACTATCAAAGTAAGTCTTAGGTTCCAAAGACGATCTTTCCAAACTTTCTTCCTGACGTGAATTTTCCTTAGATAATCTTTTTGTTCCTTTGGTTCAAGTCATACTCTTATGAATTAATCCTCTTTCTAATTTTTAACTCTCAAACTTGAATGTTTTCCACGGAGAGATAGAATATTTCCTATATTGATGGAATAATTTTTCTTCCCTTTGAGAGGATAATCGAAGGAACAACTATTTCCAGACATTAGCTTCTTGATGTATTCCACTCAATTATAAGTTCCTTTTCCTTCTGGAAATCAAGAAAAATTACTCAATGTGAATCAATTCCCACTATCCCATACCAACGGTTTCTTCATCCAATCCATAAAATTACTCCAACCCATATAATTACATCTCTCTACTTTTGTATTTCACCTTCTCTATCCTCTTTAATGCTCTCTAAATCATATCCTATGATTTATGATGCCAAATTGTGAGAATAAAGACTAAGGTGCTTAGATACCCCACAACTCTTTCACTTAATCTTTAAAGATGTTTGGTTACCCATAATCTGGCTCATTAAAATTTCCACTTACATGGACTTCCCTTGCATATCATTAATCTTGCGTTACTTCTTTGAAGCATAAAATATGGGGAATTTCCCCTCTACTTAACGAGTTTTTGTCCTTGAAAACTACATGAGGGCATAGTGAAGTTGGTACTCTTTCTACTACTCTCTGTTATGGTTTGAGAGAATTTATTTCTAACTAGTTCATTGAGCCCGTTGGTTAAAAGAATTATTGGGATTTTTTTAGTTCTTTTCTTCCAAACTTATTGAAGATGTATCCGTAAGTTCAAGCTTTCATTATTTGTAAATTTAGTGTCTGATACCAATTAATATGCTCTAGTGATAGTGTAAGCGTAGACACCTCATACCATCTGGCTTACACTTTAGTGTATATAATTTTAGCTTTCACCTTGGAATAAAAAATTTGTTTGATCAAGTGAGATCCTTATTGGTTAGAAGTGAGTTTTAATTCCACTGAAGAGTGTTGGGGATGTAAGGATCATGTGACCTACCCCTATATTCATATATATACATCATATATAGTGCATTGCCTCAAGGGAGGTCATTATGTGGGTTTCAAGGCTCCCATGCATGTGTGTGTGTCTCTCTTCTCCTCTCTCTCCCTCCATCTCCTCCTTGATCCTCTTGTTCTACACACTAAAGTCCTTCATTGGTATCAGAGCTTGCTGAAGGCTCGTGTGTAAGAAGCTTCATGGGAAGCTTAGGTCACAAGAAGTGAAAGTGCAGGTCGGCACCTCTCGACAACTGTTCAGTATTTTGACCATAAATGGAGCCACAAAGCTCAGATTGATGTGTTTTAAAGTTCTACGAGTAGCTGAGATAGAGACTAAAACTTTACAGAAGGGCGTACAACTTAATTCTGAGTCTTAAAGTGCTGAAAATTTGAAAAACACACACTGATATAAAAGACGAATCTATAATCACTTGGATAACAAGTCACTTTTTGGGCCATAACTTGAATTTTACAAATCGGACTCAAGCAATTCAACTTGTTGTATGTAGCTTAAAAAAGAGGCTACAATTTTATAAAAGAAGTCAGATCCAAATTTTGAGTTTTAGGTCGCCGAAACTATAGAATACAAAACAAAAATACTATAAGTGAAGGTGAAATTGATAGCAGATGCTTGTTTTGAGCTACACATGTCCGATTGAGGAATTTTATATATGGTTAGAGCTACACATGTCCGATTGAGGAATTTTATATATGGTTATGTAGACAATAAAAGTTTCTTGAAGTTTGCTACACATGTCCGGTTGAGAAACTTTATATATGGTTACGCAAATAAGAAAAAGTTCTTGAAGTTTGCAAGAGAGAAAAAGTTCAAATCCAAAGGTTATTATTTGTGAAAGAGAAAAACACAGATACACACACAGATACACATATTCGATTGAGGAATTTTATATATGGCTACGTAGATAAAAAAAAGTTCTTGAAGTTTGCTAAAGAGAAAAAGTTCAAATCTAGAGGTTATCATCTCTGAAAGAGCAAAACACAAATCAACATATTTTCACCATAAGAACCCTAATTGTTTTTAGAGGTTCATTTTGCATTGGAACTTCTTTGAGAGAGACTTTTTGATGTGTGAGCTCTTATTTTTAGAGCTTGAAGACACTATCCATGTATGATCACTATGGTAGCTCCTCCATATGAGAGTAGAGCATGATCTTGTCATGTGTTTGACATGCAAGATGACATTGTGGTATACCTTTTTTTATGTTTATGTCATCATGAGTTTGATGATAGCATTCTCAATGGATGTATAGTGGCATTGTGGTCTATAACTTGCTTATGCCACTTGATTATAAATTTACTTGTTAGTTGCACACATCTTATGAGAGTTGATTTCGGATCTTGGCTAGTGCTTATATTCTTGTTTTTATGCAGGTACATGATCGAGATTGGAGCCTCGGTTGCACATCCGTTTGTCACCTTGATTGGATATTATTTTAGCATATGGTCATTGATTTGATATTTATTTGTCAATGTGATTCTGGCATATGTGGATGGTGATTCCCACATGGTTGTTTTGGTTCTAGAGTCCATTTTACAAAGGAGATGCTATTGAAATTTTGTTGGCTTTTATGCTAGAAGAGTACTCTAGTAGATCCTTTATGCTTGTGTGATAGCTTTGGATCGTTGCTTATCTCCGCTCACTTGGACTTGGTCATAGGTTGTTCATGATAGGTTGGACCATCTTGTAAAATTCATTCTTGAGTGGGTGGTGTATCACCATTATATTGGCATGTATTGCTATCAGTTTTGGCATGTATATTTGCCATTATCTTTGATTGGATCAATGATAGGTCGTGACAAGTTAGTCATTGTCCTTTTGCTACTGGTTATCTTGTTTGATTGCTTAGTTTACAGGGGATACTTTGTCAAATTTTTCCCAAGATTCTTTCATGTCTACTTGATCAGTTTGGAGACTTGGTGAGAAAGCTTATGCTCATGGTTTTATGTGCATGGTAGATGCATGGTTATGTGACAGGTGGTTCACATGGTTTTCTTCTCCAATGAGACATATGTGATGTGACTTATGCATATGGATATGTAGGTGCGATCCTTTTGGTAATAGAGTATTGTTTCCAGTCTATTGTTACATTTCTAATCTCTTGGATTGCCAGCATGATGTCTTCTCGGTTTGATGGCACTGAATTTCTGAGATAGAAAGATCAGATATGACATACATTGGTTCGTGCAGGGTTACACATGTATGTGCATAGAGATGCACAAAGGCCTCGTGACATGTCCGACCATGTATGGATGGATATGGATGCATTGGCCAGCTCCACTATCTGATTACAACATGTGGATTCTATATATGAGTCTTCTATGTATGAGGAGATGAGTAGTGCACTATGGCAGAGACTACATGATATGTAAGCAAGTCCATTGACTCATGCGAGACACATATTATATCGATGATTTTGATGTTGGCATTGTGGTTGTGAGGGCCATACTCGACGACGTTGCTTCAGGCAGATGCGACGATGATGTCAGAGATATGCATGTGATGCAGGTCAGGTAGTGATTTCAAGAGAGTCTATGGCAATTGATTATGCCAGTGATGGTGGTATCACTTTTTCCTGTGGTTCATCTCAAGATTCCTCTTGTTCATTGGATAGCACACATATGGATTGATTGCTTGATGCATTAGCCACTTTTCATGTTACTCCACATCGTGAGTGGTTTTGTCAATTCTCAGGTGAGATTCGTAGATGTGTGCACTTGCATGATGGTACGACATATGAAATTGAGGGTGCACGAGATGTATGCCTTGTGCTACCTAGTGGAGCATCACTTATGCTCAGACATGTTGTTGTAGTATGCCCTTGGGAGCCAAGACCCACACCACCTTGCATGGAAGCAAGAAGGAAGGCCCAAGAAAGACTCTCCTTTCATCCACCCCATCCTCCATCATGTTCAAGCCATTGGCCATCAGCCCGCAGCTATGCCACATGCTTGAAAATATGGAGCAATGGGAGTCAAGGATCCTAGTCACATATGTAAAATACAAGACAATTGCAACACTCTACTTACACACAAAGGAAAATGCTAGCATGCACACACACCTCACTCTCACACTCTCCAAGACTAAATACATATATGCACAAAGCCTTAAGAGAAAGGAGAGTTCTTCCATTGAATGGATTTTACATGAGAGCACGACCAAAAGCTCTCTCATTACAAGAAATGAGCCTCTATATATAGGCTAGGCACATTCTCCCATGTGCTCTTTTTGACTAGTCAAAAAGGAGCACATGCTTTCTAACTAACATATCAAAAAGATCTTGGGAAATATTCTTCTAACAACCATATCTCCAAGAATACATGCGTGGGAATTTTGACGTGGGTTTTCTCCTACTTTTGCAAAAAGAAAGGATTTATTTACAAGTCTCCAAACCATAGTGTTGGAGAATTTATCAAAAAGTGCTTAGGAGGGGGTTCTTATGTGAAACTCTAGGTAGATACAAAAAAGAAGAAAGGGTTCCTACGCACAAATAAAGATATGTGCATATCCTATACTCAACACCCTCCTCTCCCTAGCCTTTGTCGTCCTCGACAAAGCTAAGACCAGAGGGGCATTCATTGCAGCACTGTCCCGGCTTGGGTCTTCAAGTCTTCATCTGCAGCTCTTCAAATCTTCCAATTTGCAAGTCTTCAGTCTTCAGGTCTTTAGTGTTTGAGCGACACAATCCCCCTAAGGGGCAGTCAGCCCAACCATGTACACAGCCGCCTGTGTTGCCAAATATGCAGCAATTCTCCTGAGCAATTGTTTAGAGGACCTGCAAACTGCAAGTCCACAGACACAATGTGCATACACAACCATTGCAAACAGGACAGAGCAAGAAAGGGCACATCTTAGGATAGCAGTCTTTAGAGGACCTGAAAACAATCTTCCATAGGATGGCTGGGAAAGTGGGCACCATCCCTAAAATAGGGCAGTAAAACACTGAAGTAGCTCAAGTCCAAAATCTAACAGCACACCCTGAGTAAGAAAGAGATTGTCAGGGCACCACCAGTTTTGGCATCCATCAAGCTTCCTGATTGGTGAGTGTGCACCATCACCATCATGTAGAAAGTACTTTTAGTATCTTGCTGTGTGTAGACAGGACTTGAGACATAATCCCCCAGAAGAGACAGTTAAAAACAAAGTCACCATCGGATCTGACTGTCATCCCTGACCATATGAGCAGACATGATCATAACAGAGTGGAGGACACACTTCTGAGAATCTAAGAAGCAAATATATGAGCAAAGCCATAACATATTATGTAGATCATCTTCTCCACACAAAAACCTAAAAATCTGCTGAATATTCATATATAAACTCATGAAAATGTCATGCGGCATCCCTGCTAGCAGTCAGCAAACCTGGTGCTTCTGAAGCTACCAATAGAGTGATGGGGAGCGACCTGGACCCAATCAACCTGGTGAGGAGCAGCCTGCAACATATTGACTAATAAGCACTGAAGCCGAGTAGCCGCCTTCCTCCTGTACATGATGTGCATCAACCATAAAGAGCACATTACAAATGAGAGCAACTAAGACTCCAAAATAAGGAGCTGGTCCATCAGCATAGTTTCCTTGTACTCCAGCCTGTGCTGGTACCATTTGCCAGAGGAGTCGGTCGAGTTTCGAGGATTGAGTGCCCAGATCTGCATAGGAGTCTCAGGAGGCCTGGGCAGCAATCGCAGTTTGGCAGCTTTCCAACAAAAAGTTAGTGCGAGTCTCAGGACCCAATAGAGCAATTGATTTGTGTGGGGAATATGCCTCATGATGAATAATACAGGAACCAAACCCAGCATCAGCTTCAGATGTGATCAGAGTATAAGCACAGACAATGTAGGTAGAATTGATTACAACAGTAGACTGAGATACCCCAGCCTTCATATGCATCCATAAGGGATGGCACAAGTACCTGTGTTACATTAATCACTAGGTGCATCATTCATAGCCAGCTTCAAATTGAAGCCTAGTTCTCTCTCTGCACTGAAAACATAGCTGCTGCCCAAATGGCTTCATCAAACCTGGTTGCTGCAAAATGTTGTGAGAGCCCGAGAGTAAATGTTTGACACATCCGATATGGAGGATGCTGCATTTATTCCTTCTGAAGCATATTCCCGGGCATCACAGCACATCCTTCCTTTTCTGAAGCTCCGACCAACCTGACAGGAATCCTCCTAGCTGGACATATGAGAGTTATGAAATTTTATAGGCTCGAGAGATAGTAGATATAGTGCATTTGAAGTCACCAAACCCCCCAGCCTGAACAGAGTGGTTGGAAGCAACATGGATCCAAATACCCCTTTAGGAAGTTCTTGCTATTCTTTTTATGTTGTAGGCTGCAGGAGGAGAGACCAAAAAATCTGGCCTGCATTACCCTGTAAGTGATGTGCAGCAACCACCAAGAGCACATTAAAAAGTGAGCAGAAAATTATCTCATTTAACCATAGGAGTATCTCATCAACGCCAATGAAACAACTGAAATGACTAAAATCTGGGCATGCCTCCCATCAATTGGCATTAGTCATAGTACAACCCTGCTGCATTAGTCATAATGTATCAGCAGGCCCCAAGCCAAGGAGCTATCCATGGCATTCTGTGAGCTGTAAAAGCTTCTCTGGATTGTGTCATCCATCTAGCCCTTCAATAGCTACAAGCAGAAGATGCGTGGCATATTCCTGGAAGCCCAGAACAGCTCACTCTAATCAGTGGGGAGTGAGGGCATTTCTTTCTGAAACATGGTCGTTCTCTGATAACAAAATCAAGTCACAATTTGCATCTGCCTTCTATCATTAGAAAGCTTCTAAACCTTGGTGGCTGGTTGTCCATTTCTAATTTTTCTCTGCACATTCTGATGATAAGTACTTGGAGTAATAATATCAATCAACCTAGCAGAGATGTGGATAATGAGTGTGCCAGATCATCGAAATCTTCATGTAATAGCTCCACCACGATATTCCTGGATGGCCTGTGATCATCTAGAAGCATAGAACTCCATGGGGTCACATTAGAACTCCCAGTTCATGTGAAAAAGGCTAGATGGCTGGGGGTCTGATGCCGGGATCTTCGTATCCGGACAGCAATGCCATATTGCCCTAGCTTAGCACCAAGTTCTTCAGTCTCAGACCAACCATAATGGTGACAACACATAGATGGATAGAACAAAATCGATTGCCAACCCCCCAAGCCTACATCCACCTTTTATGAGAGAAGAAGCCATCCCAAAAAAAAAAAATCATCAGTTTTTCTAGCTTTCAGATGGTTCTGGCCACTGATGGCTTTAAACTTTTGCAATTCATGAATATTCCTAGGTGTCTGCCTTCCTGCTTCAAGCTTCAATCATGAGGAGTGAAATAAAGGACATATACACATATCTGGCCACACATGCATAGAGGAGATCATACTGATGGTGCTTAGATCAGTTACAACAATGCTTGAATGTTTCGTCTGATTAGTTCCAAATTTCCTTGCTCTCCACAGTACTAGAGTGTCTTCAGATATCTGTGTCATGACTATCAGTACAGCAGAATAGAAACATAGCTCTTTCGAGTTTTCAGCCACCAGTTATAGCACTGTCTGGGCAGAGATGAAAGGCCACTGACAGGGAGAAGGAGTTGATGAGAGAAGCCAAGTTCTACCCCCAACCCAATATGTTTCCACTTGGAGCAACTTAGTCATGGGATTTGGACAAAACCCACATGCAAGATGTACCTTGTTCTTCCTTGTCGAACAATTGGGAGTTCTCTTTTCAATGTCTTCTTGCCCAGTGGACAACGACAGCTTACATCCCTTTTGAAGGAAGCACACCGATACCCGTAAAATTGTGTGGCAGAGGAATGAAATGGCCTTTTGCTCTCCCCGAGCATCTTTGACTGAGGCAAACCTTTTATCAACAGCTCCTCCCGTGATCTCTGCGTTTTTGTCGTTGTTGCTCCAACCTGAAAAATCACAAAATGGAACCTGCTGGACATTCCAGTTATAAGAACCCAAGAGTTCTCACATAGATTACATGCAGAGAGCCATAGGTAGAGCATAGAGGAAGACTTTGTACAAAATACCAAAATCCAGGGGCCTCATAAAGACCTCACTACTGAGTTGCTGCAACATGAAGCATCGGGTCTGCAACAATTTTCACCCCACAAAACTGGAGCTCAGCCTTATACTTTACTTTCGTGAGAATGTGGAACAGCATCAGAAGAGCTTGCCAGTCATTTGATCTCGATTATTTGTGTAGATACTTATACTGTGTGTTCTCTCAGAGGAGGAAGAGCACCGAGCAGGAAGAAGAGCCAACCTATGATGAGTCGACCTCTATGACCCCCGATGGTCCAGCTCATCACAACTGATGTGTTTCCAAACACCATGTGATCAACTTCAACATTCACGCTTCAACTGGATGCAACAGTGAGACGAAGAGAGATGGGCAGGGAAATAGATGCCCATCTTAGAATGGTTGTTTGAGTATGTCATGAACTTCCAAGAAGATAGTGGAAGCACTGAGGTCATTTTGCAACAGAGAGGAGCTGGGAGCATAGCTGGTCCTGCAAGTAGAATGAGAAGGAGGGAAGCCATGGAGTGAGAGAAGAGTAGTACACCCCTCCCTCCCAAGCATGAATCCTCCTCCCCAAGCGCCCGTTCATGATAGGTCGAAAATCATCTAAAAAGCAGGAGTTTTGACTCAATTGCAAGCATAGGTGACTGAGAGCATATTCTTAGCAGAAGGGCTTGAATCCAAAAGCACCCATGATCAGACAAACATCATCTGTCACTGCAAAGTATTCTGGACTCCATAAATTGATCTTGCACAGTTCAACTCATCAGCCATCCACCCAACAGTATAGTCATCAACAAGAGAATTTTGTTGGTGCATTCGAAAAGAGGTGCTTAGACATGCTCTGAGCCAAGCATCTCCAAACCCCGAGAGGGCATCACAGGGCTAGTGCTGCTGCTGAATCTTCAGTAAATCGATGGTTATGAAGGGGAAAGCGGAGCAGGAATGAGCCTGCAGAGGGTCGAAATGCCATCCCACTCGCATCTCACATAAGTAAAATGAGAGCATCAGATACGCCCGACCACAGCAACATAAGGAGCAGAGAATGGAAAAAGCCACAATGACTGTCTTCAATCTTTGCACTCAGAGAGAACACCACCACAGCCCGTCCATTGAGAAAAGCACAATCTCTTCCTTTCAGCCCAAAATTAGCATCGAACATTGCTTCAACGCATGACATTCAGATGAACATTCTCGCATGAGAAGCGGTATTCAGAAGGAAAAGCCACCGTATGGATTGACTCCATAGCCATGTCCAAGAAGGGAAAGCTTTGCACGAACTCATCCATTCCGTAGGAACAAATTGGGCACGAAGTTTCACAGGTCTCCATTTTGGCGAGAAAAGAACTAGCCACAGCAGACTTCTTGTCATGAAGAGCCCAAAGACCTCTTGACTGCCTCTCTGTAGTTTGTTTACAGCAGACTCGACTCATTCAAAGTCGATACAGAGTACATAAACAGCCAAATGTGTTGCGGCTGGCAAGTTCTCGAAGATTACGGGAATCAAACACAGGGAGTTCCCAGGATTGAATCATCTTTACAGTCCTTGAACATTACAGTTCTTCTTTATAGTCAAAAAAGCCTTTCCACTTCTTCTGCATGCTGGAGGCGAAAGAGGGGAAAATCCCTCCTGTGGGTCGTAGCTCTCATCTGAAGAAGGCACATTTCTAGCTGAGTTGTGGAGCTTTGATGGTGAGCTGTTGAGCTTTGACGGTGGGCAACTCTTAGACTCGGAAGCTTCTGTGCAATACGTTATTGGCCCTCTTCTAATGATGATGCTTGTTGAGTTGCTGCATGATGAGGAGGACGATAGTCGACGAAGGAAGTTGCCACAGATGGGAATTTGTCTCTGATATGGCAACGAATGTTCCGATGAGCTCACCCTCCTACGCAGAGGCAATAGACAAGGAGGAGCAACGAAGAGTTGCCCAATATGACAGAGATGGAGGGGTCATCAGAAAAGGGGAGCCCGAAGGCTCAACCCTGTCAGAGCATCGAGCTCATAGCAAGGAGGAAAGAATGCAAAAAGAGGGAGACAGCACACCCCCCCCCCCCACTTTCCTTGCATGCGCGAGTTAGGGATCCACCTAATCCACCTACCCTTGTGGTAGTTGAATGAAGAGGGCAAGCCACTTTAAATCGTTCGTAACTTTGAATTCCAAGATCTTTCGTGAGTATTCCGAGGAGAATTCGTGGGACATAGAAATATTCAAGAGGAAGAGAGGGCTGAGCTAAAGAAAGAATGTACCCCAACCCTCCATTCAAGGCTCTCACTAAAGAAAAGAGATGACAGAGATGGAGAGTGATGCCCATGTGAGTGTGTGAGAGTCTGTGTATGTGAGAGAGAAAGAGAGAGAGAGACAAGGGGGTAAGGAGGTGTTTTTGTGCCATAAGCAAACATGAACTAAAACTATCCTACTAAAACAAGGAAATGGGAGCAATTGGCCCAAAGGAAGGGTGAAAGTGCCATGCCAACACACATATCCTACGTAAAGAAGCAGAAAAATTGCAAATCAATATCTTACCACATGCTCTTGAGCACTCCAAGTGATGAAAGGCCGTTCTCCCCGGCAACGGCGCCAAATTTGTTGTTGTAGTATGCCCTTGGGAGCCAAGACCCACACCACCTTGCATGGAAGCAAGAAGGAAGGCCCAAGAAAGACTCTCCTTTCATCCACCCCATCCTCCATCATGTTCAAGCCATTGGCCATCAGCCCGCAGCTATGCCACATGCTTGAAAATATGGAGCAATGGGAGTCAAGGATCCTAGTCACATATGTAAAATACAAGACAATTGCAACACTCTACTTACACACAAAGGAAAATGCTAGCATGCACACACACCTCACTCTCACACTCTCCAAGACTAAATACATATATGCACAAAGCCTTAAGAGAAAGGAGAGTTCTTCCATTGAATGGATTTTACATGAGAGCACGACCAAAAGCTCTCTCATTACAAGAAATGAGCCTCTATATATAGGCTAGGCACATTCTCCCATGTGCTCTTTTTGACTAGTCAAAAAGGAGCACATGCTTTCTAACTAACATATCAAAAAGATCTTGGGAAATATTCTTCTAACAACCATATCTCCAAGAATACATGCGTGGGAATTTTGACGTGGGTTTTCTCCTACTTTTGCAAAAAGAAAGGATTTATTTACAAGTCTCCAAACCATAGTGTTGGAGAATTTATCAAAAAGTGCTTAGGAGGGGGTTCTTATGTGAAACTCTAGGTAGATACAAAAAAGAAGAAAGGGTTCCTACGCACAAATAAAGATATGTGCATATCCTATACTCAACACATGTACATTATGTGCCTTCATTCCCTATGAGCTTGATTTTAGTTATCCAATTATAAGAGAGCAGATGCTATGCATTCCTTGGTGAGCATCATTTTTAGTTGCAGTTGGGACAACTTATGCTTGTTAGAGGTGCTAGCATTGGGCACAGGTATCCACTACATGTACTTCATGTGATAGATAGTCCCATCTCAGTTGGAGTTCAGCCTTATGTGCGATGTGAGACTTGTCATGTCTCATTTTGTCTACGTACACATAGGTCTATTGACATTCATGATGCACATGTATGGCAGGATTCAGATGCTCAGATGGATGCACATGTAGAGCATGTTTTGGATGCTCATGATGCTTATATAGGGCATGATTTTATTGATCATGTGGATGCTCATATGGAGCACACTTTAGATCATCATTTGGATGCCTTAGAGCATGATGTGGATGCTCATGTAGAGCATTGTAATGATACTCAGTTAGAATGTGATCATCATTTTGACCTTGGTGTTGACGTTGTGTGACTAGCTCATGTGGAGCATGGTCATACACTTGGTGTGGTAGAGCAGGATTGCTCTCATGGTACACAACATGTGATAGAGTAGTTTAGCTCTCAAGATGCACAACTAGATATATCCTTGGTTGATAGGATGGATGATTTGGATGCTAAGGAGTTAGCAGTTATGCAGTCATTCTTGGATTTGCTCATGCCAGATGTTGACACAGATATGTCAGGACATGTTGTTCTTGACGACGGTGCTTTGGATGCCTTAGATATAGGCATGGCTGACTTGCTTAGGTTAGGTAGGATAGCACATGTTTTGTCAGCATTCGGGAGTCTGATGTATGAGTTGTTATGCTCGAGACCAAATATTGCAGTTACTATAAGAGCATTTGCACTTGGAGTTGTCAGTCGTTCGATGATTGACACATGCATAGAGCAAGTGGGAGCTTTGCAGGAACTTCATCAGTTCTTGCATCAATCATATGTGAGCTCGGCTGAGGTGCATGGATACACCTTGTTTGAGGCAATTGGTGTAGGCTGATTAGTATGGGTAGAGATCCAGACTCTTCCTGTACATTATTGTATGGCCCTACATCGTTCTTTGTATGTGTTACCACTTATGGTCACATTGACCCTTAAGTGGGAGATTGTTGGGGATGTAAGGATCATGTGATCTTACCCCTATATTCATATATATACATCATATATAGCGCATTGCCTCAAGGGAGATCATTATGTGGGTTTCGAGGCTCCCACGCATGTGTGCGTGTCTCTCTTCTCCTCTCTCTCCCTCCATCTCCTCCTTGCTCCTCTTGTTCTGCACACCAAAGCCCTTCAAAGAGCAATTACAGTGCTCATATCAAAGTGAAATTTTTTACTTAGCAAGTCTCAATTGTGTTTGCAACTTGAAAATACTTACTCTTGAATATTTTTTTTTTAACTATTTCTATATGAATACATACTTTGAAAGATCATTTTTATTTTCCAATTAGAGTTTTAATCAAAAGAAGATGATAACACCTCTTACCATTTAAAAAATTCTGTTTTACTTGTAGGACACATATAAATGATATGTAGGGTATTTTTTAAACCTCCAACTTACCTCTTCTTCAAGCCTTCCATTTGCTTGGAGAAGTGTTTAAAATAACTCGCTTTTTGTTTTTTAGATTTGTGAATAATTTGTAGTTCTCAAAAATAGAAAACTTCCTTGAAGGAAAAAATGAATGCTTGAAAAAGATGATATATTTAAGATATTTTGAATTGTCATATGAAAGAATATTAAGGAATAACCCATCATTGTTCAAAGTATATTAATTCTTCCATCTTCAACACTATTTAAATTCTCTTATCCCCTACTTTCACTTCTTTACAGCTTGATAATAATCACTGCAAATTACCACCATTACATCATGGTTTAATAAGAGAAAAACTTTGATTTATTATTTAAATCCTCACCCTAAAAACTTCATATGTATGCTTAATTTATGATATACACATGCTTCCTTCCATTGTGGTGCACTCATTTTTTAATGTATTTTTTCTAGTTTAATACATAAAATTTGCATGTCAAAGAATTAGGCATAAAATCATCTTTTATGCACATAATCCATATCTTCATGAGCCATCAATCTAGTCATACATGGCATGTTTCTCTAATTGTTCAAAGTGTTTTTAAAGTGTTTTGGAAGGTTCAGGTGAACCTGCAACCACTTTCTCCAATTCACCCTTTGTGGACAATTACTTGTGCACTACCTGTGAACCTTGACATCTGAACTTCGAACACTTTGACTTTGCCCATGTTGACTTTGACCTTGACCTAGTTGACTTTGACTCGCTTGACTTTTATCTTTTGACTTTGACTATAGTTGACTTTGACTTCGGTTGACTTTGACCAATATGACTTTTATGGGTTCAATATCTTTTTATACGCAGACAACCTAGTGCTAGTCCAAATGAGGCAACTTTTCAACCTTCACAAGTTTCACATGATGATGTAGATCATTCCATTTCTGATGCAGATTTAGTGAAGACTTTGTGAGATAGCAAATTAGATGCACCTCTGTTATATCATATGCGTTCAAGATCTCATAGTGCTTCTTTTACATCAGATTCCCATGCTATGCTTGCATCTAGGCTTTGTGATGAGAATGAGCCTGTTTTGTTTGATAAAGCATAAAATTCTAAAAATTGGATGGCTTCTATGCAACCTTATGCAATCAGAATATGATGCTATTATGAAAAATGGTACCTGGTCTTTATGTGACTTGCCTCCTAGCAAGAGGGCCATTAGCACTAAATGGGTGTACAAGCTAAAGCACAAGCCTGATGGAACAGTTGATAGGTATAAGGCTAGGCTTGTTGTCAAAGGTTATGCTCAAGAAAGAGGCATTGATTATGATGAGACCTTTGCCCCCACATGCCAAATGACTACTATTGATAGCATCTACACACTTGCAGCTCATCATGGTTGGGATATACATCAATTGGACATTAAAACTACATTCTTGAATGATGACTTGCATGAAGAAGTGTATGTTTTTCAGCCCCATGGTTTTGTGCAAAAAGGGCATGAAAACAAAGTGTGCAGGTTGAAAAAGGCATTGTATGGTTTGAAGCAAGCACCACATGCTTGGTATGAAAAGATACATGCCTATCTAATTGCACATGGTTTTGAGAACTATCTAGCTGAGAGCACCTTATATGTCAAGCGTGCAAATGATGTGCTTTTGATCATTGTTGTCTATGTTGATGACATGTTGCTCACTGATCCTCATGAGAAGCATATTTCTGATTTTAAGGCTGATTAGCATGCCTCATTTTAGATGTTAGATTTGGGGCATTTGCATCATTATTTGAGCATTCAGTTTATGCAAGTTGATGGTGGAGTAGCTTTGTTTCAAAGAAAATATATTAACACATTGTTGCAATATTTTGGCCTTGAAGACTACAAACCTATTGCCATTCCTATGGAGACAGGTTTACGATTGGGTCTTCATGATGTTGGAGATGCATTTGATGTTGGTCTCTATCAGTAGGTTATTGGATGCTTGATTTGCTTATGCATAACTCGACCAGATATTCAGTTTGTTGTCTCATAAATGAGCAAGTTTATGCATTGCCTAGTTAACAAGCATTGGCAAGCGGTTAAGCGCATTTTTTGCTACTTGAGTGGTACCCGAATACTTGGATTGTTTTATCCCAAGAGGGGATCACTACCACTAGATTTAGATCCTTTTTTGTCTCTAATTGGGTTGATTGCTATGACACTTGTGTGACCACTAGTGGTTTTTGCTTCATGCTTGGTAGCTCATGCATATCTTGGTTGAGCAAGAAGCAGCCTACTATGGCCACTTCTATTCATGAGGCTGAGTATAGGGCAGCTTTCACAACGATTGTTGAGTGTGTGGCTTAGACACCTTATGGCTGATTTGGGTGTTGGCTAGTCTTCCGTCACCACCATCTTATTCACAGTTAGAGTGCATTGGCAGTTGCGAGGAACCCTATGTTCCATGCTCACACTAAGCACATTGAGGTGCACTATCATTATGTCAGGGAGGGGTTCTCTACTGGAGAGATCATTTTGGCATATGTGTCCACACAGGAGAACATTGAAGACCTTTTCACAAAGTGTGTGCCTAGGGAGAAGTTTGAAGCTTTTCGCAAAGCTTTGGGCTTACTTCCTTTTGTGGGTTGATAGCTTGATACTTCCTTATACATGAGTGCCGACTCCTTGTTCATCGCATCACTCCCAAGGGGCATCTGTTGATATATTTAGGTAGTGATGTATGTGAACACATTAAGACCATCTGGGTACTTTTTTTTCCCTCTTTAGGAGGTTTTTTCCCCTGGCTTGTATATATGCCTATAACCCTAACAGTTCAAATATCTTTGTACATTCTCTTGGTAATACATTCAGTATTGTGTGTTGTGCTTCAAGCTTCTTCTTCTTCCTTGTGTTGTTTGTGTGCTTCCGTAGGGACAAACTCAAACATAGTTCTCTCGAGTATTGTGGATTGCCTTCTAATAATTTTGCCAATAGATGGTTTCCCAAATTGAGTTCTCTATACAAGGAGAATAGCCCAAGTTCTTGAACAAATAAATAAAAAGAATAATATACCTCTTAAGAACAAAGAGTGGCCTCTCTCTTGGAGGTTCATATTGGAGGGACAAAATAAAGCATAGAGGAAGATTGTTACATTTACAAACTTGTAAACATCAAAGTGAACAGCTAGAAGTGATGAGACCTCCCTAGATCTTCAAAACATCAAGCAAATGTTGCCAAATTTCAAAGATCAAACTTGTCACAAAATAGAGATTGTTGATTGTAGAAAAATAATCAACAAAAATTCTCTAAGTAAAATTGGTTAAAACCAATTATACAAAATGAAAACAGACTTTGGCACAACATAGTTTAGCAATAAAAATTTTCAAAAAAGTTGGGGTATAGCTCACAAACTATTATTTTTAAATCAAGGTATCAAAACCTTGTCAAGACCTATGACAATAAGATATGCATAATTTTTTGACTTGAAGATTGAATTACAACAGATGGAAAACTCCAAAAGTAATACAAATTCTAGTGTATAATGAAAGTATGGCAAGATAAGGAATCACCTTCAAGTTAGACCACTCAAAAAGACCTCATATTGGCTAAGATATGATTATGAAGAGAGTTATATCTTTGTTGAGACATCCAATACTCAACAAAAACTAGATTTGAGAAAATACCTATTTGTGTGAGGTTTTTTATTAATTTTTTTAGAAAAAACTCATCTCTCTCTCTCTATATATATATCTATATATATACACACACACACACACACACCTATATATATATATATATATATATATATATATATATATATATATATATATATATATATATATATATATATATATATATATATATATATATATATATATATATATATATATATATATATATATATATATATATATATATATATATATATATATATATATATATGTGTGTGTGTGTGTGTGTGTGTAGTTGCAAGCTTGGTAACACAATAAGAATCATTCAATTTGACCAGCTACACTAAGAGAACCACTCTTTTTATTGAGAGGTTGTCAACACGAGTGCCTAGCTTTTCTAAAAATAGACACCATTACTTTCCTCCATACTTTGAACTACTATTTCTCTAAATTAAACATGTGTGTGCCTTCCACATGTTATTTGTAGTAAATAAAAAGATCCACAAGCCTGAAAGCCACTTTAGAGCTTGTATTAATGTAACATTGTCCCCCTCAAGCTCTAAATCCAAATTTTTGACTCCAAGTAAAACTTTGATTCATCTGAGCTTCTTAGCATTCACTACTTTTGTGAGTATGCCTACTAATTGATCTTTAGTTCCAACATGTTGAGTATCAATATCTTCATTCACCACCTTCTCTCTTATATAATGATAGTGTACTTCAATGTGCTTGGTTTTTGCATGGTATACTAGATTAGATGCAAGCTATAATGAAGTTACATTATCTCCAAAGAGTAATGGACGTGATGTAGATAGCTTCATGTCTTCATAAAGCTTCAAATACCATATAATCTCACATGCTACATTTGTAAGAAGCCTTATATATTCAACTTCCATGTTTGAAAGTGCTAATGTAGGCTTCTTTTTAGAACTCCATGAAACCAAATTATTACCTACAAATATCAAATATCCTCTTGTAGTTCTTCTATCAACCTTATTTCCAATCCAATCTATATCATTGAATGATGTCAAATCCATAACTTCATGATATTTATAGCCCAAAACTTAATTTGATGTACCCTTCAAATATCCCAAGACCCTTTTAGCTTCTTGCATATGTACATCCGTGGGTTTGTTCATAAACTTAGACAACATACTTACACTAAATTTTATGCCCGACCTTGTTCAGTTTCATATATAAGAGAACCAATCAAAGACCGGTAGATAAGTGGATCTTCTAAAGGTTCACCATCTTCAACACTGTACTTCACATTGGCTTCCATCATATTACTAATACTCTTGCAATGCTTCATGCCATATTTCTTCCACAAATCTAAAATATACTTCCTTTGTAGAAGATATACACCATCTTCTTTCTTCATAAATTTAACTCCAAGAATGTATGTCAATTCTCTTGCATATGTACATCCATGGGTTTGTTCATAAACTGAGACAACGTACTTACACTAAATATTCTGCCCGGTCTTGTAAAAGTTTCATATGTAAGAGAACCAATCAAAGACTTTAGATAAGTGGACCTTCTAAAGGTTCACCATCTTCAATATTGTACTTCACATTGGGTTCCATCATATTACTAATACTCTTGCAATGCTTCATGCCATATTTCTTCAACAAATCTGAAATATACTTCCTTTGTAGAAGATATACACCATCTTCTTTCTTCATAACTTCAATTCCAAGAATGTGCATCAATTCCCTTAAATATGAAATTTTAAATTCAGATCCAAGCTCTACTTTGATCCTGGCTATTTTACCTTCATCATTTATTCTTATTATCAAATCATCACATAAATTGAGACATAAACAATCAATGATCCTTCAATTTTAACTTCAAAAAGTGTATCTGCATTTGAACAGCTATATCCTTGGTTTTCAAGAAACTTTACCAATCTAAAATTCCAAGTCCTTGGAGCCTATTTAAGACCATATAATTCTTTCAAGAGTTTACATACATGTGTAGGCTTCTTGAAATCTTCATAACCAGTCGGTTGCTCCATGTACACATCTTCTTTTAAATCGCCATTAAGAAATGCATTTTTGATATCTAATTGATAAAGATTCCATACATTCCTTGTAGCAACACTTATTAATGTCCTTATTGTTGATATCTTGGCAACAGGAGAAAATGTCTCCTCATAATTGATGCCATAACTTTGTGCATAACCTTTACAAACAAGCCTTGCTTTATATCTACTTACTTAACCATCATTATTTCTCTTAATCTTGTACACCCATTTGTTACTAATTACCTTCATGTTAAGTTACCTTGGAACTAAATTCCATGTATGTTCTCATACAAAGCTTCCATTTCTTCATCCATTGCTTTTAACTATTTATTTACCTTTGGTGCTTATTTATAAGATGTTGGTTGCTGCTCTTCAAGAAGTTTTGCCATATAAGCTTCATGAGGAAAACTTTGCGGCTACCTTGTTTCTCTTACTGGATACCTTGATTGACTTCTTATCCTAGGATGCTTTTCTTGCCTTCGAGACTGGGTTCTTCTTGATATAGAACCTTCACTTTCTTCTTCTTGTGACTCAATTTTCTTTGAAAGTAAATCTAGAATTTTCTTCATTTTTTTATTAGGAGTTATCTCTTCATGTGTAATTTGACTTTTTGGTGAGCTTGGAGAACTTGGATCTTCTTCATGATTTGTTGTATTTTCTTCTTCATGTATCTACACTTCATGCTTATACCAAGAGTTATCTTCATGCAAAACAACATTTCTCGAAACAATTACCTCTCTGGTATATGTTGACACATCTATATCCTGGTTGCCCTTTTTTATACCAATAAAAATAGTCCTTCACCACCACACCTGAACATCCAACAATTTTCATGGCCTTTCCTTAGGGATTAATCTTGCGGAGGCCAGACCCTTCACCTAGCTTTTTGGCACTAGGGACAGAAATTAAGTTTACATTGTTCTCAAATCATAGGGCTTGAACTAGTTTACCATAATCTGGTTGATTTCAATCTTCTTCCAGGACACATAGCTATCCACAAATCATTGCATCCCGAGATGCAGCATCATAACAAGGTAGGGCACAAAATACTTCCTATCTCCAGGCACATGCTGTTGTTTTGCTTCTGCTGAATGAATAGAGAAACATCACCATCATATCATAACCATCTTCTTACGCGAAATGTCTGCCATCAACCACCTATTCTACCCAACGAAGACATGTTAGTGTAAAACAATCAACAGAAATTGTAGTCAACACCTATCATCTTTGGATCTTTCCCGATCTACATCTAAGATCATCTGGATATACAAATTTGATGTATAAGGATAAAATAGAATATAACTTGATATAGAAATTTGATGTACGAGGATAGAATAGAATATATCTTCATTGATGGTGCCTTTGAGGTACTTGAGTACTCTTTCATCTACATCCATATGTGGTTTTCTTGGAGAGTGCAAGAACTTGCTTAACACTCCTACACTATATGAGATATCTACCCTTGTATGTGTAGCATAGATTAAGCTGCCTACCAAACTTTGGTACTCTTTTATATCTTCAATATGTTCACCTTCATAAACACTAACTTTATGATCCATCTCTCTAAAAGTGTACATGTTGGCATTTCATTATCCAACTTGAACTTCAATAATAGCCCTAAATGTACCTCATTTGGGTCAAGTACATCCCTTGCTCTAAGTATATGACCTATATACATAAGAATATTGTGAGCTCTCCAAGGTCGCTTATCTTGAATTCTTCCTGCATATGCTTTTTGATCTGTTCTATTCCATTCATCTTTCATAATTATGTCATCTACATACAGACATAAATAGACATTATTTTGTTTTAGCTCGACTTTTAGATAGAATAATATTATGAACATAGAGTAAGACTTACCAGATGCAATTAGCAAGCGCTAAAAAAACCAAAATCACTGATAGGAATAACGTAAAGAATGTTTCGTTTCCTTTCTTTTATTTCATATGTTATTAATAAGTGAAGTTTTGCATAAGAATCTGTACGAACCAATCTCGGATGGATAGTGACAGCGATATGGTTGTTCGTGATGATCATCCTCAACTCTTTCCATACTGCAAGCTTAGCATCTTTACTGTCAGCAGAGCAGATGTATTCTTCTATTGAAGACTTTGAAGCATTGAAACGGGACACAATCATCTCGATCGGCTATCAGTTTGGCTCATTTATGGATGTCTACATGAAGAACCTGAGAATAGAGGGCCATAAAATTCTAGGATTCGCCTCTACCCGAGAGTTTGATCAAGCTCTTCGGAAGATTATATTAATGTTCTTTGAAAAGCCAAAATCACTGATAGGAATAAGGAAAAAGAATACTCAGTTTCCTTTCTTTTATTTCGTATATTATCAATAAGCGAAGGTTTGCACAGGAATCCGTACGAACTAATCTCGAGCGAATAGTCAAAGTGATCTAGCTATTTGTAATGATCATCTTTAACTCTTTCTATATTGCAAACTTAGCATCCTTACTGTCAACAGAGCAGATGTATCCTTCTGCTGAAGCCTTCGAAGCACCGAGACGGGACACAATCATCCCGATCGGCTATCAGTTATGCTCATTTATGGATGTCTACATGAAGAAACTAAAAATATAGGGCGATAAAATTCTAGGATTCGCCTCTACCAGAGAGTTTGATCAGGCTCTTCGAAAGGCAGCGCAGAGTTCTAGCGACATAGGGGGTGCATTGGACAAACTTCCGTACGTGAAAATATTGATAGAATCAAAATGTTATCTAATAATAACTTCAATTAACGACGATCCCTTATCCACTTGTTGCGAGTTTTGTTTTGTAAGTTATAACCTTCATAATTCATGGAAAAATACTCTCTAAAAACTATTCAAAATCAAATTTATATGTATCATAATATGTTTATCGATTAATGATATCTTATGCAGGCGCTTCGAAAACGTGACCCCTTCATCGATCACATGTCGAAAATGATATCAAAACTTGGGGCGAATAAGATACTTCAAGTGTTACAGAATGATTAGAACATCGGGACCGATAGAAGAAACAAATGCGGATGAAAGTATAGTTTTCACGTTTTTAGTATAACATGTTACAGAGGCATGTTTGGGATTTTAGGTGCAATTTATCTAATATGTTTAGCATCTCCAATGTTGAGGTGACGAAGGCCTCTTTTCCTCTTATTCTGCAAAGGGATTAGATATTCTATCATAGAAAAACATCCAAAACATTCAATCTCTTCCCTATCCTAAGTACAGAATAAGAGTAGTGAGAGCCTCCTACTTAACGTACGATACTCCAAACATATAAGATAAATTGTAGTCAAAATCCCAAACAGGCATGCGAAACTTTTTATACTCAAAACATGAAGATTATCGTTTGATCCACACTTGTCCTTACATCGATCCCGATGTTCCAACCATTCTTTAACATTTGAATTGTCCCATCCACCTCAAGATTTAATATCATTTTCGATATCTCATCAATCAAAGGATCATCTTTTCAAAGCACCTACATAAGATGTCATTAAGCGATAAACTTATTATGCTACATATAAATAATATTTTAAATAGTTTTTAGAGAGCATACTCGTAGTAATTATGAAGCTTATAACTTACAAAACTAAACCCCTCAAAGGTAGGTAAGAGATCGTCATTAACTTAAGGTATTATTAAATCACACTTTGACCCTATCAAAATTTGCACGTATCGAAGCTCATCCAACGCAACCTCTATGCCTCCAGAACTTTGTGCTCCCTTCTGAAAAGCTTAATCAAACTCTCGGACAACGACAAATCCTAAAATTTTATAGCCCTCTATTTTCGGGTTCTTCATGTAGACATCCATAAATGAGCATTACTCATCGCAGATCTGGATGCTTGTGTTTCATCTAAGTGTTTCGAAGCCTTCATTAGAAAGGTATCTTTGTTGTGCTAAAAGTAAAGATGCTAAGTTTGAAGTATGTGAAGAGTTAAAGATGATTATCACGAACAACCACTTCACTATCACTATTCGTTCGAGATTTGTTCATACGAAATTCTCTACAAAGCTTCATTTGTTAAGAACATACCAAATAAAAGAAAGAAACCCAATATTCTTTATGCTATTTCTATCAGTGATTTCGGTTTTTCAAAGAACAGTGATATAAAAAGAATTACGAATGTATTGCACTAATTTTTACTTTACGATTCAAACATTTTTTCTTGACCTTAGCCCCTGTTAATTGCATCTGATAAGCCTTTACTACATGTTCATAATATTATCCTATCTGAAAGTCTAGCTAAAACAAAATAAAATTAAGTTTGTATTTTTAGATATTACTTTTTAGAAAGGCAATACTATTGGGATGTTTTTCCTTGAAAAAAGAGGCTTTAAATTAAAAAAGAAGAAAATTCCAAGAGAATTAAAGAAAGGTATATACTGATTATCCCCTTCATGCAATACCCACTTATTCTTGAACATATTGATTTCTAATATAACCACTTATTGTCTTTGAAAGGGATAGAGCTTTTGCAGTTCTGAATTCTTTTTCCTTATTCTACATTTATAGTATTTGAAAAGGGAAGAGCTTTTGTAGTTCATAATTCTTTTGCTAATTTTCCCTTAACAGGGAATTTTTCTAAGGACATTACGTACCTACTGAGTTCTTCTACTTAATGAGTGTTTAGGGATGTTAAAGATATATGAAGTTTCAAAATTGTAACCAATGTACATCAGGTATGTGTCGTATACTCTCTCTCTCTCTCTCAAAGGTATGCCATACAAAGGCAGAGAGAGAGAAGCACTTTGTTACCAGATGCCAAGCATCCTCAGATAGAGTAGTCGCTATAGTTGTACACACGAGTTACTACAATTCACGGTTTGGTCTCATAGGCCAAGTTTGACAAATCTCTCTCTCTCTCTCTCTCTCAGTCCAGGGGAGTCCCATGTGAGGAGATATCTCACACATGAGGACAGCCTACGACTACATGATGGAGCATAGGCGTACCACCACCCCCTGGGTTGTCTTCCCTAAGAAGGCACTGAGACCACCACCGATATACCACATACTACACCGACCTCTGCCCGTCATCAGTAGCTAGGGGTTTTTACTCACTCACCTCCACCATCACAAAATTGCCTACAATTTTGTGATGGTGCTCACGAGTGTTGCATCTTTCAAGAATTCGAAGATACATCAAATGTATGTTAAAAATGCTTTTCTAAATGAATGGATTTCAGAGGAGGTATATATGGCTCAACCTCCTAGCTTTGAAGATCAAACATACCCTCAACATGTGTGCAAGTTTAGGAAAGATTTGTATGGCTTGAAGCAAGCTCCTAGAGCTTGGACTCATAGACTTCTCACTTAGATGCAGGATAAATGTTTTAGTGTAAGCAAGGCAGATCCTTACCTCTTCATTAAGAGGAATCATTGAGACGTCATATATCTTTGTGTATATGTGGATGATATAATCATGACAAGAAATGATGCAGATGGAATAAAGAACATGGTACACCCATGGAGGTAAATTTGAAGTTAAGTGCTTGTGGAGATGAGCTAATAGAAGATGTAACTAGTTATCAAAGTCTTGTAGGAAGTTTAAATTGTGCAACTCTAACTAGAGTGGATATATGCTATGGAGTAAGTGTGTTGAGTTAGGTCATGCACACTCCAAGGAAGCCTCACATGGAAGCAACTAAGAGAATTTTGAAGTATTTGAGGTACAATCAATAAAGGGTTGTACTATCCATATACATCTAATATAGATGTTAAACTCTTTTTCGATGCAGATTGGGCAAGCTCTAAAGATGATAAGAGAAGCATATCTAGATATCTTACCTTTGCAGGTACAAAGTTGATTTCATGGTCCTCAAAGAAGCAACCCATAGTTGTTGTTTCATCAATAGAGGCTGAATACAGAGGACTTGCAAATGCTACATAAGAAGCTATGTGGATTAGAACCCTATACTCAGATTTACAATTGAAGACTTAACTCCGCATATATTTGGAGATAATATTAGTTCATTACACCTTGTTGTTAACCCTATCTATCATGCAAAGACTAAACATATAGAACTTCATTATCATTATGTGATAGAAAAGATTATGAGTAAGGAGATACAACTCTCATACTTATCAACTAATCAACAATGTGTACATAAAATGAAAAAGGCATTGGATGGAAACAAATTGAACAGATTCAAATCAATGATTGCTTTGCAAGAAATTTTGAAGGGTTGAAGACTCAAAAATCTTAAGCTTGAGGGAAAGCTTTTGGTCCAATTAGCAAGCCTCAATGCTTTGTTTATGATTCAAGACTACACATCCACTTGTTCTCTCACATGAGAGAACGATGTTGGGAGAGATGGTTGGATGCACTCAGAAGATTGAGTTGGTACTGCTAATCCTGCTTTGCACCAGCCCTCTTTGATCTTTTTCTCCGATTCTACTCCTTGATGACGCGATGAAGACTGAGCCTTGCGGAAACCGCCACGCCAAGAAGAACTAAGTTAGAGTGATTCAAATATTCTTTGTAATCAATCAATAGCTTAGCAAAGTCTAGCGCTCAACATATAAGCCTGTGCTCTAACTTTAATGGAAAAATTTCACCGAAATTTCACCGGACTGCCACTGGATTGACATCGTAATCGTACCGGAATGAACTTCAATTCTGTTTATAATTACTTCAAGTGAACATACATGAAGTAAGGAAGTGACACGTGAACTTTCTTAACTTACTGAACTCTTTTTGAAGTTAAAAAAAAAAACTCCTCTAGTTCAGACAGTCTCTTTTCGGTCAGACTTTGTACTGTGTGTAGATATCTTTTTCACCGGAAAGATTGATCAACTAAAAGTAGAGATGTTTAGCTATAGAGTGAGATATCTCTCATACAAAGCTTCGCATTACTCTACGAGATCTACTTCGTTCTTCTACTGGAAATTACTCGTTTACTGTAAGAACTGCAACAGTGAGCACTTGGACCACGATTTCTTGAAATTGGCTGAACCAAGTTGCTTCAAACTTTGTATGCTTGTGGTATGCTTTGAGCTGAATCTATCAAGCTTTGAATCACTTGATTTGGTTCAGTAGGCACTGAGATATGTCTCTTTGAAGTTGACAGTAGTTGAAGTGGTACACTCAGAGAATAACAGAGATGATGAATGTAAATATTTGTATTAGATCATGTAAATGTACATTCCCATTGGCATGATAAACATAGCTCAATGGTACTCAGAGGTGTAGGCTATAGAGTAGACCTCACACACTCAATGATTGATACAGTAATGCCTCGGGATGAGTGAAGAACAACTGCGACTTTTGACTTGTAGTTTTTATAGGAGTTGAGTGAGAGCTTGAATTAGAATTCAAATCAATCTCCTAAAATCTTTCACCTAAAAAGAGTTGATTGAGATATTCTGTCAATCAATCAACAACCTTTTCCGCGACTTTCAATCAATTAGGCATGATTGCATAATGCGCCAAGTCATATAGACTTTTACAATGGGTAAAAAAGTAATAACTCATAAGCTAGTGTTCCTATGCTCCTTGCTTCATGTAGAGTCTTCAAAGTAGATGTCCAAGCCAAATGTGAAGGCTTGACTTGTACCAATAGCTCCCCCTCAAGCCAAACATTTTGGCTCAAGTCTTCAGCTTCATTCTTCAATCACATCCTGCAATCCAATCATGGATTTGAATCTGCATAACTTAGTTCCATCCAAAGCTTTAGTGAGTAAATCTGCACATTGCATATTAGTGGACACATAAGTCAACTGAATGTCTTTACTAAGCAACTTCTCTCTCACATAGTGGTAATGAACCTCTATGTGTTTTGTCCTAGCATGATATATTGGATTTGCTGCAAGGTGAAGAGAACTTGTATTATCTCCAAAGATAATTGGTGGTCTTGTATATAAGCCTAACTCTGTATACAAAAGCTTCAACCAGATATCTTCTTGAGTGGCATTTGCTAGCCCTCTATACTCTGCTTCAGTAGATGACAATGCTACTGTAGGTTGCTTCTTGGCTGACCAAGAAATTGGTTTATCACCTGCAAAACATATGTATCTTGATGTGCTTCTCCTATCATCCTTGCATCCTGCCCAATCTGCATCTGAATATACTTTAATATCAATATCTGATGTATAAGGAAAATACAAACCATGGTTCTGAGTTCCCTTTAGATACTTCAAGATCTTCTTTGCTGCTTCTAGGTGAGGTACCCTTGGTTTGTGCATGAATTGGCTAAGCACACTTACACCATATGCTATGTCAATTCTAGTCAAGGTAGCATAATTCAGACTACCTACCATACTTTGATATCCTGTAATGTCTTGGACTTCATCCCCTTCATGAGCACTTAGCTTTAGATTAACCTCCATTGGAGTGATTGAGATTTTAGCTTCCTGCAAATTAAATTTCTTGACCATATCTTGTACATACTTCTTTTGAGTGATATATATACCTGAATTAGTGTAGACTAATTCAAGACCTAAGAAGTACTTCAATAATCCAAGGTCATTGATCTTGAATTCCCTCATCATCTGTCCTTTGATGTGTCTAATCCCACTGACATCATTGCCTGTAATGATGATGTCATCAACATAAACACACAAGTAGATTACCTCTGTACTACTCCTCTTTATAAATAGAGAAGTGTCTGCTTTACTCATCACAAATCCTTGGTCTTGGAGATATGTTGTCAACCTGTAATTCCATGCTCTAGGTGCCTGCTTCAATCCATATAGAGCCTTCTTCAATTTACAAACATAATTTACCTTCTTGGGATCTTCATAGCCAGGTGGTTGTGACATGTAGACTTCTTCAGATATCCATCCATTCAAGAAAGCATTCTTGACATCTAATTGATACATGTTCCAATTGTTGGATGCAGCTACACTCACCAATACTCTGATTGTTGGCATCTTTGCCACAGGAGAAAATGTCTCCTCATAATCAATGCCTTGGGTTTGTGCAAAACCCTTGGCTACCAACCTAGCTTTGTACCTGTTGATGGTTCCATCAGAGTTTCTCTTTAGTTTGTAGATCCATCTGGATCCTATTACCTTCATAGAATCCTTCTTGGGTACCAAGTCCCAAGTGTCACTCTCCTTGAGAGCTTCTATTTCTTCATCCATAGCTTCTTTCCATTCTGCTTTGGTGATTGCCTCCTCATATGAACCTGGTTCTTCATTTAACAAATCCTTTGCAAGATATACAAAATGCTTAGTTACAAGAGAAGTGTCATACCCATATCTGATAGGCTTCTTACTTTCTCTCTGAGATCTCCTCATTGCTTGAGTTGAAGATTCTGGTATATCCTCTAGCTTCTTCATCTTCATCTTTCCTTTGGACTTCCATGCCTTGAATTCCTCAAGGTTAATTTGTATCATCATCATCTGAGCTTGAGTCTTCTTTTTGGATTGGTTCCTCCTTGGTGAGCTTTGGGAAGTCTTCTTCCATGTCATAAGGTAGACTAACCTTCCTGCATTCATTCTCATACCATGAGTCATTCTCATCAAAGATGACATCTCTGCTTACCTTGAAACCTTTGTTTGAGGGGTTGTAGAATCTGTACCCTTTCTGGTTCAAGTCATAACCAATGAAGATACATTTTTCAGCTTTAGGGTCTAGCTTTCCCCTTACCTGTGAAGGAATATGCACATATGCAATACAACCAAAGATTTTGCAATGATCCAAAGATGGTCTCTTACCATGCCAAGCTTCATAAGGTGTCATTCCATCAAGTGTCTTTGATGGCAACCTGTTAATGAGATATGTGGCAGTAGATACACTCTCTGCCCAAAGATAATTTGGCAACTTCTTTTCATTAAGCATAGACCTTGCTGTTTCTACAATGAGTCTATTTCTTCTTTCAGCTACCCCATTTTGTTCAGGTGAGTACCTTGTGGTTATCTCCCTCTTGATGCCTCTTTCCTGCAAGAAGTCTTCAAACTCATTTGAGAAGTATTCTCCTCCTCCATCTGACCTTAGCCTTTTCAAGTTTCTTCCGGTTTGGTTTTCAACCAGTGCAAGATACTTCTTGAAACAATTAAACACTTCATTCTTATGCTTCATAAAGTATAACACAGTCCATCTGCTATAGTCATCAATGAAGGACACATAATACCTTGATCCTGAAATGGAAGGGTCCTTGCTAGGTCCCCAAACATCTGTGTGCACCAAGTCAAGGTAGTCTCCATGCATAAAACCTTTCTTTGAATAGGGCAATCTGTGTGACTTACCAAACTGACAAGCTCCACACTTGTATATCATGTGTTGCTTGGATACATTAGGTATCCCAAGCACACATTGATCCCTGCACATTTGCTTTAAGGTCCTTTCACCAATGTGACCTAACCTCTTGTGCCATATTTCTAATTCTGAAAGTGTTTGATCCTTGTAATTGTATAAAGCAATGTTTTTGGTGTCTTCAAGCTCAAAAGTAAATAATCTACCTGATTTTTCTCCCTTGGCTATTCTTCTGCATCCATGTCTTGGGTCCTCCACATATGCTCCATGTTGATTGAACCTGACCTGTAAACCTTTCTCCACAATCTGACCAACACTCATTAGATTCTTGGTAATAGTTGGAACATAAAGTACTCTGCTCAATAAGTTTTGATTACCATCACTAGTCTTTACATTACCAACCTTTACAACAGAATGCTTAGTATCATCACCTGTCTGTACCTGATGTTTGCCCTTGGGTTCTTCCAAATCAGAGAGTAGTGCCACATTACCAGCTACATGGTTAGAACACCCTAAATCAATATAAAATAAATGATCATCATTTGTAGCTTCCTTGGAGGTCATATTCATGATCAATAGGGAGTCATCTTGCTCCTCTGTGTAGTTGTTGTAATCCCTTCTATTTCAATCCACCTTGGTAGTTACTATTGTGGTTGTGGTTGTAATTGTTGTTGTACTGATTGTTGTATCCATTGTAGCCTTGGTGTTGGTTGAATCTGCCTCTACCTTGAGAGTATCCACCTCTTTGATAGCCTCTTCCTCTCTGATTCTTATAATTTTTGTAGCACTCATCTGTGGTATGGTTAGACAATCCACAAATGTTGCATGGTGATGAGTTGTAGGGTCTCCCCCTACCTTGCTTACTTCCTCTGCCTCTACCTCTTGAAGATCTATCTCTCCCTGCATAGTTTGCTTGGGAGGTAGAGCCTTCTTCATCAACCTTCTTACTTTTACCTTTATCTTTAACCTTCTTATCAGTGTATAAAGCAGAGGAGTTGTTACCTTTTGATTGTTCTCCATTCTTTGTAAGCTTTGCTTCATGTGTGAAGAGTTGACCAATCAGGGTTGTTAGATCAGGAGCATGTATGTCCATGTATAGGTCCATTGCTGTGGTAAAGCTCTCCCATTTGTCATCTGCCTTTAGTCCATTGATTACCTGCCTTACTATTTGTTCCTCTTCAATCTCCTCTCCCATACTTGCCAGTTGGTCTGCAATGTCTTTGACCCTAGTGACAAAATCTGAAACTGATTGCTTTGATTGCTTCCTAAGAGTAGTGAATTCAATCCATAGTTGATTCTTTCTGGCCCTTGTACTTGATGAAAAATATGTTGACAAGGTTTCCCAAGTCTCTTGGGAAGTCTTGCAATTCCTTATGTGAGGTAAAAGGAAATCAGATATAGAGTTAAGAAGATAAGTCCTTGCCAAAGCATCTTTTGCACACCATGTGTTGAGCCTTTCTTGTTCATCTTTGGTGGGTAGGCCTCTAGCTTTGAATGAGGGCAATTCCTCATCTCCTGATATGAATCCAAATAAGCTTCTTCCTTGTAGATAGGTCTTCATCCTTAGAGACCAAGCTTGGTAATTGTTCTTGTCCAATTTGTCAATGAATGAAGGAAAACCATCTCCCATTATTTGCTCTGATACCACTGTTGGGAGAGATGGTTGGATGCACTCAGAAGATTGAGTTGGTACTGCTAATCCTGCTTTGCACCAGCCCTCTTTGATCTTTTTCTCCAATTCTACTCCTTGATGATGCGACGAAGACTGAGCCTTGCGGAAACCGCCACGCCAAGAAGAACTAAGTTAGAGTGATTCAGAAATTCTCTGTAATCAATCAATAGCTTAGCAAAGTCTAGCGCTCAACATATAAGACTGTGCTCTAACTTTAATGGAAAAATTTCACCGAAATTTCATCGGACTGCCACTGGATTGACACCGTAATCGTACCGGAATTGTACCGGAATGAACTTCAATTCTGTTTATAATTACTTCAAGTGAACATACATGAAGTAAGGAAGTGGCGCGTGAACTTTCTTAACTTACTGAACTCTTTCTGAAGTTAAAAAAAAAAACTCCTCTAGTTCAGACAGTCTCTTTCCGGTCAGACTTTGTACTGTGTGTAGATATCTTTTTCACTGGAAAGATTGATCAACTAAAAGTAGAGATGTCTAGCTATAGAGTGAGCTATCTCTCATACAAAGCTTCACATTACTCTGCGAGATCTACTTCGTTCTTCTATCGGAAATTACTCGTTTACTGTAAGAACTGCAACAATGAGCACTTGGACCACGATTTCTTGAAATTGGCTGAACCAAGTTGCTTCAAACTTTGTATGCTTGTGGTATGCTTTGAGCTGAATCTATCAAGCTTTGAATCACTTGATTTGGTTCAGTAGGCACTGAGATATGTCTCTTTGAAGTTGACAGTAGTTGAAGTGGTACACTCAGAGAATAACAGAGATGATGAATGTAAATATTTGTATTAGATCATGTAAATGTACATTCCCATTGGCATGATAAACATAGCTCAATGGTACTCAGAGGTGTAGGCTATAGAGTAGACCTCACACACTCAATGATTGATACAGTAATGCCTCGGGATGAGTGAAGAACAACTGCGACTTTTGACTTGTAGTTTTTATAGGAGTTGAGTGAGAGCTTGAATTAGAATTCAAATCAATCTCCTAAAATCTTTCACGTAAAAAGAGTTGATTGAGATATTCTCTCAATCAATCAACAACCTTTTCCACGACTTTCAATCAATTAGGCGTGATTGTATAATGTGCCAAGTCATATAGACTTTTACAATGGGTAAAAAAGTAATAACTCATAAGCTAGTGTTCCTATGCTCCTTGCTTCATGTAGAGTCTTCAAAGTAGATGTCCAAGCCAAATGTGAAAGCTTGACTATTACCAACAAACGACATGTGAACTCATGCTTGTCAATTTAAGCATAGTTACCTTGGATAAATGTAAAAGTGAAAAGAAGATGGAATCTCTTGAATTTAGGAGATTCAAGCCATCACTCATTTGGTAGAGGAATCAAATCAATTGTGTTCCTAAAGTGTAGGATAACTTTTAAGTGAGGGAAAATTCCAATTCAAACATAAACTATGAGTAAAAATAGACATGGTTTTAGTCGCGAGATATGTGTGCCATTCTGAGGGGCATTGAGCTACAGGCTTGAGCATACATTGAGCTCACACTACGTATGTGTAGTCCATCACACTTCCCTCATATCATATGTTCATTAACATTTACATTTTGATACATTTCTTCAAGTATGTTTCTGTCAATTGTCTGCTAGTGGATCTTCTTCATTATAGCGATCTTATGAAATTGATTTCTCTGTGTATACTTACTCATTTGCTATACTTTAACTTGGAATAGTTAGAATAAAGTGTCTAGTATTAACAATATTAATTTTCCTTAAGTTTGGTTCAGCAGAACTCAAGATATGAAGCTAGAAATGTGATTATGTCCACACACCTAGATCTTGAAAAGCTGGGATGGCCCCCCTAACTTGTTTGATTCATTTCCGAGTTCATAGTGAAGCTAGACTCATGAAATAACTTTCTTTAGTTAGCTATGCATTCGAGTTAGATGTGTGCAAAAGCTCTCTGGTCAATTCATACCGAGTTGTGAGCTCGTTATTCTTTAACAAGAAGAAAGGGTCTAAAAACTTATAAGCTTTTACATGGATAAAGAATCCTAACGGGATATCATAAGTGACCACTAACCTTTATAACAATAGGAATTCTCAAAGAATAATTCTAACACTCGGACTTGCTTCAATGATGAAAAGCAAGTCCTTCTCAAGCATCATGAAGGCTTAATGTCCTAACAGCTCTCCCTCAAGCTACAACATGCTTGAGTCTTCATTCCTTGATGATTTGAATGCCAGCTATGAACTTGAACATGCAAAGTTTAATTCCATCAAGAGCTTTAGTCATTATATTTACTACTTGCTTCTCTATTGAAACAAAAGAAACATCAACCTTCCTCTCCAAGAGCTTCTCCCTGATGAAGTGATAATGAACCTCTATGTGTTTCGTTGCATGCTAAATAGCTTATGCTTCCTCCAAATATGTAAGGTTCGGAACTCACGAGTCCAAGATGTGCATACAATTCCTTTAGTCGAATAGCTTCTTGAGTTGCTATGGTCAATCCTCTCTATTCTGCTTCAAAAGAGGATAGTGCATCAGTAGGTTGCTTCTTGGAACTCCATGACACAAGCTTAGAACATGCAAATGCTAGAAAACCTGAAGTGCTCTCCTATCATCTTTAGATCTTGACCCATCTACATCTAAGATCAACTTGATATACAAATTTGATGTATAAGGATATAATAGAATACAACTTGATATACAATTTTGATGTATGAGGATAGAATAGAATATACCTTCATTGATGGTGCCTTTGAGGTACTTGAGTACTCTTTCATTTGCATCCATATGTGGTTTTCTTGGAGAGTGCAAGAACTTGCTTAACACTCCTACACTATATGAGATATTTACCCTTGTATGTGTAGCATAGATTAAGCTACCTACCAAACTTTGGTACTCTTTTATGTCTTCAATATGTTCACCTTCATAAACACTAACTTTATGATCCATCTCTAAAAGTGTACATGTTGGCGTTTCATTATCCAACTTGAACTTCAATAATAGCCCTAAATGTACCTCATTTGGGTCAAGTACATCCCTTGATCTAAGTATATGACCTATATACATAAGAATATTGTGAGCTCTCCAAGGTCGCTAATCTTGAATTCTTCCTGCATATGCCTTTTGATCTTTTCTATTCCATCCATCTTTCATAATTATGTTATCTACATACAGACATAAATAGATATTATTTTGTTTTAGCTCGACTTTTAGATAGAATAATATTATGAACATAGAGTAATACTTACCAGATGCAATTAGCAAGCGCTAAGGTCAAGAAAAAATGTTCAAATCATAAAGTAAACATTAGTGGAACATATTCGCAATTCTTTTTATAGTAGCGTTCTTTGAAAAACCAAAATCACTGATAGGAATAACGTAAAAAATATTTGGTTTTCTTTCTTTTATTTCATATGTTATTAATAAGTGAAGTTTTGCATAAGAATTTGTACGAACAAATCTCGGATGAATAGTGACAGCGATGTGGCTGTTCGTGATGATCATCCTAAACTCTTTTCATACTGCAAGCTTAGCATCTTTACTGTCAGCAGAGGAGATGTATTCTTCTGTTGAAGACTTTGAAGCACTGAAATAGGACACAATCATCTCGATCGGCTATCAGTTTTGCTCGTAGTAATTATGAAGCTTATAACTTACAAAACTAAACCCCTCAAAGATAGGTAAGATATCATCATTAATTTAAGGTATTATTAAATCACACTTCGATCCTATCAAAATTTGCACGTAATGAAGCTCGTCCAACGCAACCCTATACTGTTTTACAATTACCTGATTTTTCACAACCCTTTCATGTTGTTACTGATGCTAGTGGTTCAGGAATAGGTGCTGTTCTGATGCAAAATGACCATCCCATTGCATTTGAGAGTAGAAAGCTTAAGCCCTCAAAACAGAATTATAGTACGTATGATAAAGAACTGTTAGCAGTTGTGCATGCTTTGCGAATTTGGAAACACTATCTTATGGGCTCTGAAGTATTAATCAAAACCGATCAACAGGCTATTAAGCATTTATTAAGTCAGCCCTTAATCTCTGATAGGCATCTTAAATGGGCATCATTCATTCAAAATTTCCAACCCATGATACAATATCAGCCAGGTAAAGCTAATGTCGTAGCTGATGCTCTTAGCCGTTTTCCTTCGAATTCTGTTGTTTTGAATAATATTTCTGCCATTCAAATTCATTCTTTTCAAGACATGGTTTCCACTTATGCATCTGATTTGTATTTTTCACGTGCATGGCATGACTCCAATAATGGTGCATCTTTATCTGATGAACATTATACATTTCATAATGGTTTTCTTTATTTTCAACATAGATTGTGCATAACCCAAGCTTTTAAAGATTTTGTCATTAAAGAAATGCATGAACCATCTTACATGGGTCATAGAGGCATACAGAGCACTATTTCTGCTTGCAAAGATTTCTTCTTTTGGCCACACATGGAAAAAGACATTGCACATTATGTTTCTCAATGCATTGTATGTCAGCGTGTCAAACGTCATCATGGTAAACCATTTGGATTATTAATGCCACTTCCTATTCCAAATGAACCATGGAAACAAATCTCTATGGATTTTATCACAGGTCTTCCTACCACTTCATCACATAATGATATGATTTGGACAATAGTTGATAGGTTTAGTAAATATGCATATTTCATTCCATGTAGAAAAACTTTGACTGCACCTCAAGCTGCAAAATTATTCATTAAATGCATTTTCCCACATCATGGATTTCCTAAAGTAATGTTATCTGATCGTGATGTTAGGTTTTGTAATCATTTTTGGGTTGCCTTATTTCAACATTTTGGTTCTAAAATAGATTTTAGCTCTGCATTTCATCCTGAAAGTAATGGGCAAAGTGAGGCTACAAATAGTACTATTCTTGATTTATTGCGTTGTTATTCATTAGATAATCCTAATAACTGGGATGAAAAGTTGCCATTGCTTCAATTTGCTTACAATAACACTTCACACACCACTACTGGTCGTGCACCTTTTGAAATAGTTTTTGGTAAAAAGCTTCCCACTCCCATGTCCCTCACCCAAACCGACATTCCGATGGCTGATTCTATTGCTCAAGATCACGTTTCTATACTTCATGATGTTCACGAGCACATTAGGAAAAGTCAAGAGCGATATACACGTATTATCAATACTAAACGATTCGCCAAAGAATTCAAGGAAAATGATTTTGTATGGTTGCGAATAATTAAAAGACGTCTCAAAAATATTTTGCAGCATCCTAAAATTAAACTTGCACCACGCTATTATGGACCGTTTCGCATTATAGAAAAAATTAATGATAATTCATTTCGATTAGATATTCCATCCCATTGGACCATTCATAATTCTTTTCATATTAGTTTACTTTAAACCATTTAAAGGAACTTTATCACTTGCTCCACTTCTTGATGACCCTCCTTTAATTGAAGAACAATCTGAAATCTTAGTTCCTGAGAAAATCATTGATTATGATGTCACTACTACACGCACAGGTACTCAATATCATCGATATTTGGTTAAGTACAAAAATCACTCTATTGAAGAATGTCAATGGATACATAAAACACAATTAACACCTCATTATGACCACTTAATTTCTGCATATCATACACAAACACATTAATGTAACATTTCCATGCATGTATTTTTTTTTACATGGCACATGCCTATTTTTTCAGTGATGAAACATGTGACTGGCCATCCATGTTTATTCTTTTATCACCTGAGGTCAGTTGCTTGTTCAACTGCGGGGCATGTTATACCTTATGGAATATGTTGAACAATGCATTGTTGGATCGAAATATGGAATAGCCAATGCATTGTTGGATTGAAATATCGAATAGCCAATGCATTGTTGGATTGTAACATGGACTATGTTGGCCAATGCATTGTTGGATTGTAATAGTAACATGGAATATGTTGAACAATGTATTCTCATTATTAGAGTGTTAAATTATTTTATCAACTGAGGTCAGTTGCTTGTCAACTGAGAGGCATGTTGTATATTATTGAACAAGGCATTGTTAAAATGTTAAATTATTAATGTATTAATATGTTTTTGATGTTTTTGATATAGCAGCTGAAGGTTCGTGAGGAGCGTGCAAGGCGTGAAAGGGCGGACATCAATAATCCGAAATAATTATTATTTAGCTTGTAAATAAACCTACGTAGAAGGTTCTATTGTTAGAAAAGTAATGGTTAGAATAATGGTCGTTGTAGACCGTAGTTTCTGTTATTAAAAGCAATGGCTTTCTGTAAAAGTTACCAACTTTTAGTTTCACGCCTGCTTTTCGAAGCCGCCCTCTTGTAACCACTCTTTTCGACGTAATCGAAATTCCTATAAATACATGCACTCTGTGGACTGTCGAAACAGAGTGCATGGGGGAGATTGCACCCAATCTTGCATTCGGTCTCGTCTCTTGTTGCCTCTATTTTTTGTGTGTTTTTCTGCGTCCGTAATCTCTGTATGCGCGTGAGCAAGATCCTGACAACACAACCACTGATGTACCACATATTCCACCGATCATCAGTAGCTAGGGGTTTTTACTCACTCACCTCCACCCATCACAAAATTGCCTACAATTAGGGTGCTCACAAGTGTTGCATCTTTCAAGAATTGGAAGATACATCAAATGTATGTTAAAAATGTTTTTCTAAATGGATGGATTTCAGAGGAGGTATATATGGCTAAACCTCCTAGCTTTGAAGATCAAACATACCCTCAACATGTGTGCAAGTTGAGGAAAGATTTGTATGGCTTGAAGCAAGCTCCTAGAGCTTGGAATTATAGACTTTTCACTAAGTTGTAGGATAAATGTTTTAGTGTAAGCAAGGCAGATCCTTACCTCTTCATTAAGAGGAATCATTGAGAGGTCATATATCTTTGTGTATATGTGGAATATATAATCATTTCAGGAAATGATGTAGATGGAATAAGAAAGATGGTACACCCATGGAGGTAAATTTGAAGTTAAGTGCTTGTGGAGGTGAGCTAATAGAAGATGTAACTAGTTATCAAAGTCTTGTAGGAAGTTTAAATTATGCAACTCTAACTAGAGTGGATATATGCTATGGAGTAAGTGCATTGAGTTAGGTCATGCACACTCCAAGGAAGCCTCACATGGAAGCAACTAAGAGAATTTTGAAGTATTTGAAGGTACAATCAATAAAGGGTTGTACTATCCATATACATCTGATATAGATGTTAAACTCTTTTTCGATGCAGATTAGGAAAGCTCTAAAGATGATAAGAGAAGCACATCTAGATATCTTACCTTTGCAGGTACAAAGTTGATTTCATGGTCCTCAAAGAAGCAACCCATAGTTGTTGTTTCATCAATAGAGACTGAATACAAAGGACTTGCAAATGCTACACAAGAAGCTATGTGGATGAGAACCCTATACTCACATTTACGATTGAACACTTCAACTCCGCCTATATTTGGAGATAATATTAGTTCATTACATCTTATTGTTAACCCTATCTATCATGCAAAGACTAAACATATAGAAGTTCATTACCATTATGTGACAGAAAAGATTATGAGTAAGGAGATACAACTCTCATACTTATCAACTAATCAACAATGTGTAGATATAATGAAAAAGGCATTGGATGGAAACAAATTGAATAGATTCAAATCAATGACTGGTTTGCAAGAAATTTAGAAGGGTTGAAGACTCAAACATCTTAAGCTTCAGGGGAAGCTTTTGGTCCAATTAGCAAGCCTCAATGCTTTGTTTATGATTCAAGACTACACATCCACTTGTTATCTCACATGAGAGAATGACATGTGAACTCATGCTTGTCAATTTAAGTATAGTTACCTTGGATAAATGTAAAAGTGAAAAGAAGATGGAATCTCTTGAATTTAGGAGATTCAAGCCATCACTCATTTGGTAGAGAAATCAAATCAATTCTGTTCCTAAAGTGTAGGATAACTTTTAGGTGAGGGAAAATTCCAATTCAAACATAAACTGAGTATAAATAGACATGGTTTTAGTCACGGGATATGTACTTCATTCCGAGGGGCATTGAGCTACAGGCTTGAGCATACATTGAGCTCACACTACGTATGTGTAGTCAGTCACACTTCCCTTGTATCATATGTTCATTAACATTTACATTTTGATACATTTCTTCAAGTATGTTTCTGCCAATTGTCTGCTAGTGGATCTTCTTCATTATAGTGATCTTGTGAAATTGATTTATCTGTGTATACTCACTCATTTGCTATACTTTAACTTGGAATAGTTATAATAGAGTGTCTAGTGTTAACAATATTAATTTTCCTCAAGTTTGGTTCAGCAGATCTCAAGATATGAAGCTAGAAATGTGACTGTGTCTACACACCTAGACGTGTGCAAAAGCTCTCTGGTCAATTCATACCGAGTTGTGAGCTCGTTATTCTTTAACAAGAAGAAAGGTCTAAAAACTTATAAGCTTTTACATGGATAAAGAATCCTAACGGGATATCATAAGTGACCACTAACCTTTACAACAATAGGAATTCTCAAAGAATAATTCTAACACTCGGACTTGCTTCAATGATGAAAAGCAAGTCCTTCTCAAATATCGTGAAGGCTTAATGTCATAAAAGCTCTCCCTCAATCTACAGCATGCTTGAGTCTTCATTCCTTGATGATTTGAATACTAGCTATGAACTCGAACATGCAGAGTTTAACTCCATCAAGAGCTTTAGTCATATATTTACTACTTGCTTCTCTATTGCAACAAAAGAAACATCAACCTTCCTCTCCGAGAGCTTCTCCCTGATGAAGTGATAATGAACCTCTATGTGTTTCGTTGCATGCTAAATAGCTTATGCTTCCTCCAAATATGTGAGGTTCGAAACTCACAAGTCCGAGATGTGCATACAATTCCTTTAGTCGACTAGCTTCTTGAGTTGCTATGGTCAATCCTCTCTATTTTGCTTCAATGGAGGATAGTGCATCAGTAGGTTGCTTCTTGGAACTCCATGACACAAGCTTAGAACATGCAAATGCTAGAAAACCTGAAGTGCTCTCCTATCATCTTTGGATCTTTCCCGATCTACATCTAAGTTGAACTTGATATACAAATTTGATGTATAAGGATAGAATAGAATATAACTTGAAATACAAATTTGATGTATGAGGATAGAATAGAATATACCTTCATTGATGGTGCCTTTAAGGTACTTGAGTACTCTTTCATCTACACCTATATGTGGTTTTCTTGGAGAGTGCAAGAACTTGCTTAACACTCCTACACTATATGAGATATCTACCCTTGTATGTGTAGCATAGATTAAGCTACCTACCAAACCTGGGTACTCTTTTATGTCTTCAATATGTTCATCTTCATAAACACTAACTTTATGATCCATCTCTAAAAGTGTACATGTTGGCGTTTCATTATCCAACTTGAACTTCAATAATAGCCCTAAATGTACCTCATTTGGGTCACGTACATCCCTTGCTCTAAGTATATGAACTATATACATAAGAATATTGTGAGCTCTCCAAGGTCGCTAATCTTGAATTCTTTCTGCATATGCTTTTTGATCTTTTCTATTCCATTCATCTTTCATAATTATGTCATCTACATACAGACATAAATAGACATTATTTTGTTTTAGCTCGACTTTTAGAATAGGATAATATTATGAACATAGAGTAAGACTTACCAGATGCAATTAGCAAACGCTAAGGTCAAGAAAAAATGTTCGAATCATAAAGTAAAGATTAGTGTAATACATTCGCAATTCTTCTTATAGTAGTGTTCTTTGAAAAGCCAAAATCAGTGATAGGAATAACGTAAAGAATATTTGGTTTCCTTTCTTTTATTTCATATGTTATTAATAAGTGAAGTTTTTGCATAAGAATCTGTAAGAACAAATCTCGGATGAATAGTGACAGCGATGTGGCTGTTCGTGATGATCATCCTCAACTCTTTCCATACTGCAAGCTTAGCATCTTTACTATCAGTAGAGGAGATGTATTCTTCTGTTGAAAATTTTGAAGCACTGAAACGGAACACAATCATCTCGATTGGCTTTAGTGGGGCTCATTTATGGATGTTTACATGAAGAACCTGAGAATAGAGCGCCATAAAATTCTAGGATTCGCCTCTACCCGAGAGTTTGATCAAGCTCTTCGGAAGATTATCTTAGTGTTTTTTTAAAAGCCGAAATCACTGATAGGAATAACGTAAAGAATACTCGGTTTTCTTTCTTTTATTTTGTATGTTATCAATAAGCGAAGGTTTGCAGAGGAATCCATACGAACTAGTCTGGCGCGAATAGTCACAGTAATCTAGTTGTTTGTAATGATCATCTTTAACTCTTTCTATACTGTAAACTTAACATCCTTACTGTCAACAGAGCAGATGTATCCTTTTGCTGAAGACGTCGAAGCACCGAGATAGGACACAATCATCCTGATCGGCTATCAGTTATGTTCATTTATGGATGTCTACATGAAAAAACTAAAAATACAGGGCCATAAAATTCTAGGATTTGCGTATACCTGAGAGTTTGATCAGGATCTTCGAAGGGAGTGCAGTGTTTAGTGGCATAGGGGGTATATTGGACAAGTTTCCGTACGTGGAAATATTGATAGAATCAAACTGTTATCTAATAATAACTTCAATTAACGACGATCTCTTACTCACTTTTTTTGGGTTTCGTTTTGTAAATTATAACCTTCATAATTCATGGAAAAATACTCTCTAAAAACTATTCAAAATCATATTTATATGTATCATACTATGTTTATCGATTAATGATATCTTATGCAGGCGCTTCGAAAACGTGACCCCTTTATCGATCACATGTCGAAAATGATATTAAAACTTGGGGCGAATAAGATACTTCAAGTGTTACAGAGTGATTATAACATCGGGACCGATAGAAGAAACAAATGCGGATGAAAGTATAGTTTTCACGTTTTCAGTATAACATGTTAGAGAGGCATGTTTGGGATTTTAGGTGGAATTTATCTAATATGTTTAGCATGTCCAGTGTTGAGGTGACGAAGGCCTCTTTTTTACTTATTCTGCCCTATGAAGCAAAGAGATTAGATATTCTATCATAGAAAAACATAAAAAATATTCAATCTCTTCCCCGTGCTAAGTACAAAATAAGAGTAGTGAGAGCCTCCTACTTATTGTACGACACTTCAAACATATAAGATAAATTGTAGCCAAAAATCCCAAACATGCGTGCGAAGTTTTTTAGACTCAAAACATGAAGATTGTCATTTGATCCACACTTATTGCTTATATCGGTTCAATTCCAACCATTCTCTTACATTTAACGTGTCTCATTTAGCTCAAGTTTAATTTCATTTTCAACATCTCATCAATCAAGGGATCATGTTTTCGAAGCACCTACATAAAATATCATTAAGCGATAAACTTATTATGCTGTATATAAATCTGATTTTAAATAATTTTTAGAGAGTAATTATGAAGCTTATAACTTACAAATAATCTCTGAAATGTGAATAAGAGATCGTCATTAATTTAAAGTAATATTAAATCCCAGTTCGATTTACTAAAATTTGCACGTACCGAAGGTCGTACAACGCAACCCCTATGCCTACAAAACTTTGTGTTTCCCTCTGAAAAGCTTAATCAAACTCTCGGACAACGGTAAATCCCAAAATTTTATGGCCCTCTATTCTCAAGTTCTTCATGTAGACATCCATAAATGAGCTTCGCTAATCGTCGATCGAGATACTTGTGTTTCGTCTAAGTGCTTGGAAGCTTTCATCAAAAAAGTACCTCTTTTGTGCTAACAATAATGATGCTAACTTTGAAGTATAGAAAGAATTAAAGATGATTATTACGAACAACCACTTCACTATCACTATTCGTCCGAAATTTGTTCGTACGGATTCCTCTACAAAGCTTCACTTGTTAAGAACATACCAAATAAAATAAAGGAAACCCAATATTCTTTACGCTATTTCTATTAGTGATTTCGGCTTTTCAAAGAACAGTGATATAAAAAGAATTACCAATATATTGCACTAATTTTTACTTTACGATTCAAACATTTTTTCTTGAGCTTAGTCCCTGTTAATTGCATCTGATAAGCTTTTACTACATGTTCATAATATTATCCTATCTCAAAGTGTAGCTAAAACAAAATAAAACTAAGTTTGTATCTTTTAGATATTACTTTTTAGATACTATTGGATGTTTTTCCTTGAAAAAAGAGGCTTTAAATTAAAGAAGAAGAAAATTCCAAGAGAATTAAAGAAAAGTATAACTGATTATCTCCTTAATGCAAGACCCACTTATTCTTGAACGTATTATTTTCTAATATAACCAGTAACTAATTTTCTTTGACGGGACAGGGACAGAGCTTTTGCAGTTCTGAATTCTTTTTCCTAATTCTACCTTTACAGTATTTGAAAAGGGAAGAGCTTTTGTAGTTCAAAAGTCTTTTGCTAATTTTCCCTTAACAGGGAATTTTTCTAAGGACGTTACGTACTTGCTGAGTTCTTCTACTTAATGAGTGTTTAGGGATGTTAAAGATATGTGAAGTTTAAAAAATGTAACCAATGTACATCAGGTATGTGTCGTATACTTAGGTGTCACCTTCTCGGGCAGAACAGGGATATTCTCCATGGCACAGGCAGCGAGAGATAGATTGACGCGAGGCTACGCAGCACTTGTAGGATTGGAGAGACGCTGCTTTCAGGCACACTTTCAGGAGCCCTGGACTAAGGGGTGGCTCTTTGATACTCTAGTGACACCCGCATTGATGTAGGCAGCAACAGTATGGGCACCAGGGATCACGGAGGCAATGTGGACGCGGATTGAGAGACCCTAGGTCACCATGATCTCACGCTTGCTCCGCAACAAGCCCTCCATTCCAATGATGTTATACGAGCTAAGCTTGGCACGCCACCGATGCTAGTGGAGGCCCTCTTTCAGTTGGTGACCTTTATTCTGAGAGTCAGAGAGCTCCCCACCATCCGACTCACCAGGCTTGCATTTGAGAGCTCTAGACATTTGGCACAGTCAGGGCATGAGAGAGTATGGTATGCACAGACCTACCGATGGTTAGCAGACCATGGCATGAGCATTACCGATCTCCCTCCTTTTCAGTATGACCTCTCTTCCCCCTACATTGCCCTCTCTCTTTCGGAGAGGAACAGGACCATCCGTCAGGACCTACTACAGATACATATCAGGGAGACATGGATAGCACCATGGGAGCCTCTTCCCACAAAGAGGCAACACTACAGAGAGCACTTCCTGACTGAGTCAGTATGTGACAGCGGATGGCTTCATCCAGAGACCACGATACATGGATACATACATGGCTCCAGCAGAGAGAGTGGCCATTGAGAAGCTTAGAGTATCATCACACCAGCTCGAGATTGAGATTGGGCGGGCGATACATACCCCCAGGGACGAGAGATTATAAAGGATATGCCGAGAGGAGGTGGAGGACGAGGAGCACTACACATGTAGATGCCAGGCATACGAGGACATCAGAGACCGCTACGCGAAGCTCTTCAGGGGTCCCAGAGAGATCAGGGCTTTATTCGAGACGGAGGACCAGCGCCCTCTAGGTCGTTTCCTAGTAGAGCTCCAGCACCGCCGTGCATCACTTCTCCAGCAGCGGATGGACATACACTTGGCCCTCAGACTTCTATTATAAACTTTTTTAGACCCACAGCCACCCGAGGACCAAGCTCGACGCAAGGTGTCACATTACAGAGAGAAGAGGAGCTTAGACGACAGCGCCGACGATCGAGACCCCCACTCCCGAGGGCCCGTCCCCACTAGAGAGAGATTAAGGCAATTCACGCACGCCATCACATGGAGATACGGAGACGTCAGCAGCGCACTCCTGTCGATCTCGATGTGCAGAGCATCTTGAGGATCGCCACGATGCCTTACCCACCGATGCACTATATCCTACACCCACTCCAGGCACTTAGACCATTATGACACCACCGAGCCTCCCCTCCCTATGCATATCATATTTGTACATCACTATTGAGCATATAGAGTGCATACCGATAGCACCCCATACCCTTGATGTGAGCTATTATCCACTCCTTTTATATTCTATTTTGTATCCACATTTTATTTTCCTTTTGGGATCACAGTGGATTGGATCATGCTGATGTATATGTTTTGTCTCATAGGCCGATTTTGGTCTCTAATAGATATTAAAATATCTCTCTCTCTCTCTCTCTCAGGTATATGTTTTGTCTCATAGGCTGAGTTCGTCCTCCTAATAGACGTAAAAACACTTTCTTCTTTCTTTTCTTCTTCTTCTCTCTCTCTCTCTCTCAGAGGTATGCCATACAAAGGGAGAGAGCGAGGAGCACTTTGTTACCAGATGCCGAGCATACTCAGATAGAGTAGTCACTACACTTATGCATGACCACAGGAGACCAACAGAGGTTGGGACGTTTTCTCACGACAGCATATGAGAGACGAGATCAGTCGATACATCCCACCCATGAGATACACGTGAGTACTCAACAAACCATTGCTAAGTTCTTTCAGCGAAATGGGCTACAACAAAGGGATCTACATTCTAGAGGCATAGGGCTCACGCTCGAACAGAGGGCGATGTCGACCTAATAGGGCTCAAAAGGGACGACCACCACTATACGAGGGGGATATCTCATGCATCAGGATCGCCCGTGACCACATGATAGAGGACATGCACACCACGACCACCTGGGTAGCCTTCTTTAAGGAACCACTCAGATCGCGGCCCATGTACCACATACTCCACCCACCTCCACCCATTATTTGTAGTTAGAATATATATATTCACTCCTATCATGGGGCGCCTATGTATTAGGTGGTCATTATGTGCAGAGCCAGGGCCACATCTCCCCACGCACCACTACGTTATCCCCACTATGTCTCCATCACCTGATACACTATTCTCCCCACGCACCACTGTGAAGAGAGATGGTGGATGCAATCCAAAGATGAGTAGGTGCTGCTACAACCAGCTTCACACCAGCCAACTGAGACTTCAGAGTTGATTAGTAGACCCTTTAAGCTTCCTAAATCCACCAAAATATCAGCCAAGTACTTTGGAACATGTATCCCAAAAGTTTAAGTCAAGACAGACTAGTTGCGAAATGACTAGCTCCCAAAACTTGCTATTTTTGGACATACACCTGCTGGAAAAAATGAACAGTGCTCTCAACCTGGTAGGAATTAGAAACATTCCTTTTGGGCATAGCAAATAGACTTAGCAAGCTTCCCAATCCAAGTTAAAACACTTCAAATGATGGACTGAGCACTGAGAACAAGTTTCAACAATTTCTGGAACCTCCCCACAATTCTCGGGGCTTTGCAGAGATAGACAAGTAAACAGTAAAATACAGATATCTCCAAAAGTATTAGTCCAATGACCTTGAAAAATTACAAGAAGATCAGTCCACAAAGAAGAGGTCAATCATGCATATCACATATCAAGCTTTCTTAGCTAGTCAGAAGGGAAAAGGAAAATGGAGTGCATCTACTTATAAGCAAGAAATTTGCTAATGCTACACAATCAAAGAAGGAAGAAAAAGATGAGGAAAAAAAAAGCAAAATTTCTTTTACAAATAGTGTAAAGAGTTTTTCTAACGTGGCTGCAGAAGAGGCAAAGAAGAAAGAGGATGGAATGGTTGTTGCAAAGGTCTCTACACCTAAAACAAAGTCTGCTAATCTTGTTTAGAATGAGGAATGAGCATTTACAATTATTGCACCATGTCTATAGTAGACTCAAATATTGGGTACTTTGATAGTGGGGCAACCAAACATATAACCTTGCAATACACTTTCTAGAGTTCATTTGAGCCTACCCCCACATGAAACACTGTCACATGCACTAATAACTCCTCTTATCTTGTAATGGGAGTTGGTAAGCTTATTTTGATTACTTCCCTACTTCTTCTGATGGATTTTCTTTAATTACATTATTAGATGCTTTATATATGCTAGGGATCAAGAAAAATATGTTGTGAGATTCAGCATTAGCCAAGATTGGATTGGTTATCAAATTTGTTGATAACTCATGTACAGTTCATGACCACTCAAATAGAAATATTATTATTGATTTTGGAATTTTATGTTGTGCCTTGTATAAGATAATAGACTATGCAAAATCTATGAATGATTCAACATGTGAAGTTCAAGGTTCTCCGGCTATCTCAAATGCAAAGTTTTGGCATGCACGCTTTGGTAATCTGAATTGTGCTAGTTTGTGCACCTACAAAAATAAAAAAAGGGTGTCCTCTCTACGAAAACTTGAGGCACCTTGTAAACGTATGTGAAGGCTGAATTTCGGGTAAAATGCAGCGTTCCTCCCTCCATGGTTTAGCTAGAGTTGCTCATAACTTGTAGCTTGTTCATAGTGATATATATGGTCCTATGTAGATACCTTCTTTCTAGGACTACCTTTACTTCGTGACTTTTATTGATGATTTCTTCAGAAATGCATGGGTGTATCCATTTAAATCAAACTCTAAAGTGTTTATGTGCTTCAAAAAATGTTTTGGGTTTTTGTTAAAATTTTGTCAGCATGTAAATTGGGCACCCTCCATTTGGATTGAGGGGGGGTACATGTCTTCTAATTTTAATGCATTTGTGGCTAAGCGTGGAATAAAACATTAGTGTAGAGTGTCTATACACCTCAAAAAAATGGATTTTTTGATAGAAAGAAGAAGTCTCTCATGGAGATGGGGAGGTGTATGGTTAAAAATCAGGCTTTACAACTTGAGGTTGTTATGTGTGCAACATATGTACTCAACAGGTATCCCACCAAAGCACTGTAATTGATCACTCCATATGAGGCTTTGCATGCTCCCAAGCCATATTTTGCTCATCTATGTGCCTTTGCTTGCAGGGCATATGCATTAGTGCTTGAACAACAATGCAAGAAATTAAGGTAAAGCAATAAAATGTATTTCTATTGGTTATAACTTTGAAAGTAAAGGGTTTCTTCTATATCATCCATAGACTAGACACATTTTGTTCTTCTGTGATGTTGTTTTTGTGGAAGATGCAATTCAGCCATTACTTTCATGTACAAAGGACACAACAAGATTTGTATGAAACATTTTTTGCTCTTTTTATAGGTGGATAATCAAGTGCTGGTCCAAATGAGGCCATTTCTTAGCCTTTATAGGTTCTAGATGATGATGTTGATCATTCCATTTTTGGTTGATATTTACGTGATGCACTTGTTGAGGATAGGGATGATATAGAGAGGTGATAACTATGCCTAAATGGTTAGTGCAATCTTCAAGAGATAGCAAACTTAGATGCATCTCCATCATATCCTACTCATTCAAGCTCTCATAGTAGTTCCTTTGCATCAAAAAATTGGATGGTTGCTATATAATGAGAATACGATGCTATTGTGATGCATTTTACTTGTTCTTCATGTGATTTGTCTCTAGCACAAAATGACATTGGCAGTAATTGGGTATACAAATTGGAACCTAAGCTTGATGGAACACTTGACAGGTATAAGAGGAGGCTTTTTGCTAAAGGCTATGCTCAAGAGAGAGGCATTCATTTTGATAAGACCTTTGCTCCTACATGCTTAATGACCATTGTTCATTCATTTGAGCACTTGCAACTCATCATGGTTGGAATGTACATCAGTTGGACACTACAATTGCATTTTTGAATGGTGCTTACATGAATACGTGTATGTATTTTAGCCTATGTTTTTGTGCATAAAGGGCATGAAAACAAAGTGTGAAAGCTCAAAAAGGCATTATATGGTTTGAAGCAAGCGCCACATGCTTGGTATAAAAAGATACATGCCTACGTGATCGCACATCATTTTGAGAACAGTCCAACTAAGAGCACCTTATATGTTAAGCATGCACATGATGCACTTTTGATCATCTTAGTATATGTTGATGACATGATCCTCGCTCATCCTAATGAGAAGCATCTTATTGAATTCAATGCTGATTTGCATGCCTCTTATTTGGGGCACTTGCATCACTATTTGGGCATTTAGTTTATGCAAGTTGATGGGGGAATATATTTGTGTCAAAAAAAGTACAATGACACAATATTGCAAGATTTTGCACTTGAAGTTTGCAATCCTATTGCCATTCCTATGGAAACAGGCTTGCGGTTGAGTCTTTATGATGCTTGAAATGCATTTGATATTGAATCCCCTTACTCCTAATCATTCATACATGTTGACATTAGATATAGGCAAATTTACCTCTGTTTGTAATGATTTTGATATATGATCAATTCAAGTGATTAGGTTTTTCTGATGAGCTTAATCGCTTAAATTGGTTGTTTCCTAAACTCATTTTGAAAATTGCATTTTTTTACTTTGCCATATACAGTGCCCTTGTCCTAATCATTCATAGGTATTTGTAATGTAAATAGGCCAAATATGTATGGTTTTTCATGATTTCAAGGAGCGACTGATTCAAGCAATTAGGCTCATCCAAGATCTTTGGATGAGCCTTATCGCTTGAATTGCTAGTGTCCTTGACTCATGACATATTTTGAGTTTTTTTTTATCTTTTATAATTTCCTTTTGCTTCATGATTCATTTTCCCAATACATAATGATCTTTCTTTGTCACCGTTTTTTTACTTACCTTTATTAGATGAAGGAAATTTTCTAAGAAGAGGGAAGGGCACAAGGAAAGCTTTAAAGAATAAAAGAAAAGTGGATATACATTTACTATCGTCCAAAATTAAATCCAGATTTATTCTGAGTTGTACATAAGCTTTATATTTGGGGCCCTGATTTTGCATTGATCTCTCTTAAGACCCTATCAAAATATCTGGACTATTCCTCATGGCCATTTAATGCATATAGGGTTTTACCTGTTGAGAGAACATTAACATTCAGGATATTTGGTTGTGCCCCAGGGCTAAATGCTTCTAGAGGTGGTTACGTCCTCTACTATTCTAGCTAAACACTAGCTCGAGGTCTCAAATGTACAAAATAGTGTTGTCTATAGGAGGAAAGAGTATCTCAGATACAAAGGAGATTCGCTGGATTCAAGCTCATTCAAAAAACTCAAAGAAGAATAATGACCTTTTATTTCATCAATTTTATGGTTTCAAAAATTCTAAATACATCCATATGTATAATTTAGTCAAAAAAATAGCAAACGATATTTAAAATCCTTTTTTATACAATCTTTGCTCCTGCAACTTCACATTAGAATGAAATGTCATTCTTTTTTATATAATCCATCTATCCTAAAAGGATTTTTCTCCTTAAAGTGATATTTTAATGCCATGATGTGTTAGTTTTAGTCTGTTTATAGTATCAGGCATGTGCTCCTTTCACTACAAGGTATCGAGCATATATCGAGGCTTTTAACGAGGAAATTGAACAAACGCATTTTGGCCCCGACATCGGTGTAGCTGTCGATATACGTGTCAGAACTAAAGCATTGGTATGAGCATTGAAAATACCGACGCCCATACCGACGACACTCTTGGGAGTACTGACGCTTATACCGGCGACCTGCTGGAAGTACCGTCGCTTATATCGACGACCATATCTGCAAGAACTTTTTTGGGCAGAGTGTGTTGTCTTTTGCTACAGCAACATTACCATGATGTTGTTTATTGTATGTATACATGTGTGTGTACATGTATGTATATGCATATGTGTATGTATGTATACATGTGTGTGTATGTATATGCAACTTGTGTGTGTATGTATGTATACATATGCATGTGTGTATGCATATGCATGTGTGTATGTGTGTATGCATATGCATGTGTGTATGTATATGCAACTTGTGTATGTATGCATGTATGCATATGCATGTGTATGTATGTAAGTATGCATATGCATGTGTGTATGTATGTATGTATGTATGTATGTATGTATGTATGTATGTATGTATGTATGTATGTATGTATGCATATGCATGTGTGTATGTATATGCATATGTGTGTGTGTGTATGTATGCATATGCATGTATGTATACATGTGTGTGTATGTATGCATATGTGTATGTGTATGTATGTATATGCATGTGTGTATGTATGTATGTATATGCATATGCATGTGTGTATGTATGTATGTATGTATGTATATGCATGTGTGTATGTATATGCATGTGTGTATGTATATGCAACTGGTGTGTGTACATGTATGTATGCATGTATACATATGTGTGTATGTATATGCATATGTGTGTGTGTATGTATGTATACATGTGTGTGCACTATGTATGTATATGCATGTGTGTATGTATGTATATGCATATGCATGTGTGTATGTATATGCAACTTGTGTGTGTATGTGTGTATGCATATGCATGTATGTGTGTATGCATATGCATGTATGTGTGTATGCATATGCATGTGTGTATGTGTGTATGCACATATGTGTGTATGTATATGCATGTGTGTATGTATGTATGTATATGCATATGCATGTGTGTATGTATGTATGTATATGCAACTTGTGTGTGTATCTATGTATGCATATGCATGTGTGTATGTGTGTATGAATATGCATGTGTGTATGCATATGCATGTGTGTATGCATATGCATGTGTGTATGCATATGCATGTGTGTATGCACATGAATGTGTATGTGTATGCACATATGTGTGTATGTATATGCATGTGTGTATGTATATGCATATGTGTATGTATATGCATATGCATGTGTGTATGTATATGCAACTTGTGTGTGTATGTATGTACGCATATGCATGTGTGTATGTGTGTATGCATATGCATGTGTATGTGTGTATGCATATGCATGTGTATGTGTGTATGCACATATGTATGTATGTATATGCATGTGTGTATGTATATGCATGTGTGTGTATGTATGTATACATGTGTGTGTATGTATGTATACATGTGTGTGTATGTATGTATACATGTGTGTGTATGTATGTATACATGTGTGTGTATGTATATGCATGTGTGTATGTATATGCATGTGTGTATGTATGTATGTATGTATGTATGTATGTATGTATGTATATGCATATGCATGTGTGTATGTATGTATGTATATGCATGTGTGTATGTATATGCAACTTGTGTGTGTATGTATGTATGCATATGCATGTGTGTATGTGTGTATGCATATGAATGTGTGTATGTGTGTATGCATATGCATGTGTATGTGTGTATGCACTTATGTGTGTATGTATATGCATATGTGTGTGTATTTATGTATGCAAATGCATGTGTGTGTATACATATGTGAGTGTGGATGTATATGTATATGTCTCTCTCTTTCTCCTTATCTCTCTCTCTCTCTTTATGTTTCTCTAGATCTCTCTATTTCTTTCATCTCTCTCTCTCTCTGTCAATCGAAAACAAAACAATCACTTACATTGATGTAATTGTTTGGATCGTCGTCGTCAAAGTCCACTTAATGTTGTCCTTCGCCGAATTCCAAAGACCTGATGCCAAAATATCTTGCAAAACTAAAGAGAAGAGAAATGAGAAAAGGGAAAACATAAAGAAAGAGAAAAGAGTGCTACAGTATGTGCGATACTTGCCAAAATTTTAGATCTAGAGAAATAGAGAGGTTTGCATAGAGAGAGAGAGAGACAGAAACAGAGAGATGTAGCTCGTGCACACAAACTTGAGAGTAGCGGGTTTTGTTTCAAAGCACGATGAATGTTGAATTTTTGCTCTCGGGTTTGGTTAAAACACTGCTTCAGTATGAGTGTTGGTATAAGCCTCGATATGAGCATCGATAAATCACTAAAAACTACCAACGCTTATATCGATGCTCATAATGATGCAGAAGTTTCCGACGCATATATTGCCTCCGTGGTTTTTCAAGGGTTTTCATCGGTAATACTGATGTCGAGGCGTGACCATCGGTATGACCCTGATATGTTGTAGTGTTTGTTTTTGTCTTCGAAAGAACCAATCAAAAAGCTCTTTGAGTGGATAACTTTTTTTTAATATTCCTCCTTTTCTTGTGCATCTAAAGAAGCTTGTTCTTCCTTGATAATGAGACTTTTCCATCCCCTGAGTGTTCCATGTGGCAAGTGTTCCCTTTTCTACAAAGAGTGGATGACGCAAAAAAAGAATATGTTATAGAAACATAAAGATAAATATTATGAGATTATTTGAAGAACTAATGGTGGACTAAATAATCTCGGGTTGTGTACCTATGTGAAAACTAACGTCAAGTTCCATGAATTTTTAGAAATTGTTGAACTCATTTGATATGTTTTCACCTCCTCCATCATATCATAATGTATGAATATACTTCCTGTCTGCTTTTCCACCATAGCCTTAAAATTCTAGAAGTGAGTGAACACCTCACTCTTCTCTTTCATGAAATATTCCCATACTTTCCATGTATGGTCATCAATGAAAGTAACATAAAACCTACAACTACCCATAGATGTGGTATTTGTAGGACGCAGAACATCTGTATGTACTATTTCTAGTACATTCTCACTAACATGCTTGTCATGCAAAAATGATGCTCTTGAATGTTTACAAAATTGACATGTTGCACATACCTTTTGGTAGTCCATTGACAATCTCCTTTGACTGCATTAGTTTTAGCCTCTACAAGTTTGCATGTTCAATTCCTTTGTGCCAGATCTCTATATCAGTATTAACTCCTGCACATTTTGCTAAGATGGCTGCATTCATTTCAGGAATTTTCACATTTAAGATGAACATTATACCACTTTGTTTCCTTTGAAAATCAATCCTCCATCCTCTTTATACTCTTCTACATATAACCCATCAACATTGAATCTGACTTGTAATCCTTGGTCAACCATTTGTCCAATAGAAACTAGATTATTTGTTATATTTGGAACATGTAGAACATCAACAAGATGTTTTACCTTCTCTTCCTCCATAGACAGTGCTATGTTTCCTATATGCTCGATAGGGTGTGATGTGTCATCACCTGTTTCAACATATGCAAGAATTGGCAATTTTTGCAAACTACTAAACCATTCCGCATGATTGTTAATGTGATTTGAAACACCTCAATCAACATACCAGACATTATTGCTCGATTTTGAGACATCTGGAGACATCGTATTCATCACATGATGTTGAACCATGAACAACTTCTCATAATCATTTGCACTTGTGGATGCATAGTTGTTTTGCTTCCTTTTGTTATTTTGATTCTTCAACCTCGAGTCACGTTCAAAATGTCCAAGTTTACCACAATTCTAGCATCCTTTACTGTCATTACCTGAATCATTTATTTGGAAATTTCTACGGCCTCTTTGGCTCCCCCTGTCTCGAAATTGTCCTCTACCTCCTCCATGAATATGATGTTCAACTTGGTCTTGGTTACTATTTCCTCTTCCACTTTCGAAACCTCTAGCTCTGCCTCTTCCTCTACCAGAGTAGAATACCTCCTCAGAACTAGATTTGCCTTGGGAGTTTGAGTCCTCACCAAGATTCTTTTCTTCAATAATCAACATGGATACTATATCAACAAAATTTGAAATATTTTCCCTGGTATGTATAGAAGTTCTGAACTGCTTATATGGAGCTCCTAAACCACGAAGGCACAATTCCACCTTATCATCATCATCTACATTCACACCAATAGATGCAAGTGACTCACATATGCTTTTGATTTTCAGGGTGTAGTCACTTATCGACATGCCCTTTTTCTCCAGTGTATGCAACTCGTTCTTGAGTTGCAATTTCCATGCCTTTGTATTGGTCTCATACAATGTGAACAAACTATTACATGCCTCTTTCGTAGTCTTGACATCCTGTATGTGCCCAATCATGCTATCCTATATGCTAACAGATAGCCAATACATTACCTTTCGTGCTCCTTGATTCCATTCTTCATATGCTCTTAACTAGTCTGCAATCTGATTCCTCTCGTAATTGCGGAGCATTTTCGTTCTCTCCTTGGATGTACTTCTAGTAGCCTTTTCCCATCAAGAAATTCCTCATCTTGAATCTCCAAGCATGGAAGTTGTTCTTGTCCAGCTTATCGCTCATAAGTTGACTCATTCCATCTGCATTTTCCTTTTTTGCAGCAATTCACAACAATGCAAAACACTAGAAGTAGCACTTTTTCTTGAACACTGTCGCACTATGACATGACACTTTGATCTCAAAAAAAACACAATTTTTGTGTATCAATAGTACATGGAATCGCTTGAAATTTTGGATCTAGAATATATGAGTGTTTCCAAACAGGACGCAAGTTACAATTTTGCAAATTTACTTGGTTTTTTTATGGGCCCCACCTTGTGGGCTTGAAACGGAGGTCAAGATGGCTCCGAAACATGAATCTGACAAAAAGAAGTGACCTAAAGGAATAACTATTGAAAATATTTTGAGGCCTTCTACTTTCACTCCAATTTTTGTAGCAATCTGAGGTTGTTTGTGAATCATGCTTTCTCCATGCCTACTCACAAACTCTTCACCATTAGCCTTCCCGATGAGCTCTCTACAAAACACTGGCTCTAATACTATGTCATGAGGAAGGAGATAAGGAAGAGAGCTGAGGCACACACACACACACTCACACTCAAAGAGGAGCACAAACACATGTTAAGGCAATTAAGAATGATATTTTTCTTCTTTTTCTTCTATTACATAAAAGGAATGTACAAGAATGGCCTAAAACAACAATAAAACAAGTGGAATATATAAAAAACAATACATCAGGAAAATCCTTATGTCTGTGAATGAGTGAGCTAGCAAGAAAAAAATGTTCCATCACTCTCGGTATATAAATCTAGTAAAGCTCAATGAAGTATCCCTTACATATACAGGCATGACCACTATACATGTCAAAGAAATGAAAAAGTGATATGTGTCATCCTGGATCATCAATGTTGAGCTTGATATCTCAACACTAGAGACCACCCACCAGATTTTGGGCAACTTTTGGCCTTGATGTTCATGGAAGAGATGAACATTGGAGGTACCAAATCAAAGGGCAATGAGGTCCAAGTTCTTTATCATGGTAACAACAAGGGCAAAGGAAGAGGACAAAGTAGGGGCAAAGGAAGACAAGGAAGAGGTCAAGGTCAAGAGAAAATACAAAAGCAAGGAAGTTATTACTCATAATAATGAGGAATGGGGAGACACAGAGGAAGAGGAGGAAGACAAAACTATTACATATCAAGATTGTGTTGATCGACATTCTACTAGCATGAGGATTATGAAATATAGTGGTTAAGAATGTGCTTTCTTTAAATACTCAGAGCATTGTTGGCAAGATTGCATTACGAGAGGTGTGCACATGTTAGCATGGATCGGGCCTTGAGTTCATGTTTCCAATAGGAACATGTATGTGTGAGCATGAGATTATGTAGGTACATGTGTGTGTTTGTGAGTCGATGAATGGATGTATGTGTTGATTGTGATATATGGGCATCTTGAATTTGTTTTTTGGTAATCACATGTGTATCAAAAAGGATCCAAGAGTGTTTGTGTATATGTTTGCATTTCAAGATGAAGGTGTGAAAATATAACATGGCTACACATATAAGTGCTTATGTGTTTATGTGTATGGTGTGGTGTAAATGGATGTATGCATATTCTTGATTGTGTGTTGCCATCAAATGGAAACTTGGCATGTCAACTAACAACTATAGCAGTTAAAAAACCAAAATCATGTGTGAATCGCTTTGGTGAAAATCCTTATGGAAAGTATAATAATTGGAAAGCTCTACTGTCTTGAAAGTTGAATGGGCATCACACAAAAAATCTATGTCTGCAAATGCTTTAATCATAGTGTCAATGAGCTTGCTTCTATCTGTTTTCATAGCTTTTGGTTTGACACAAAGACAGAGATGCCTGTGGAGGCCTTGAATCTTTTGAGGATGGACATATGGTGCATGCTTTTATTGTAAAAGTAGGTTATGAGCATGATAGTGATATTGGAAATGCCTTAGTTGATTATGTATGGTAAATGCAAGCACTTGAGAGATGCAAGGGAAACAGTCAATCACATCTCTTCTAGAGATATAGTTTCATGGAATGCCATAGTTGGATCTTGTGCGAAGAACACCAAAAATCCAAAAGGATTGAGATGGTATAATCAAATGAAAATTGAAGGTATCATCCCTAATAGAGTGAATTTTTCTTTGTACTCTTGATGTTTGTGCAGTCACAACATCGATTTGAGCAGGAAGAGAGGTGCACACTTTCATACATTATTTTGGACGTCAAAACAATGCAATGTTCACACAAATGAGATGTTGTTTCTTACACACTAATGATTGAAAACTTGTCTAAGACAGGCCATATCAAGGATGCATTTAGTCTCCTCAAAGAAATCGAAAGTGAATGCATCAAGTCAATTGATGTTAATTTTGTGTGCACTCTAAATGCTTTTAGTCATGCAGGATAGATTAATGTTGCAAGGGAATTGGTAAAGATTCTAATAGAAGGAGGTCAATTTGTTAGTCCTCAGTTGGAAGCCTTGATAAGAATTGGCTATCATGGAGGATACAGTGAGAACGGATGATTCAGAAGAAGTTCTGATGGGACCAAGGGAGCTGGTTTCGCTATGAAAGGCGATGAAGGCTTTTCATAGAAAGGTTCATATTCATTGTTTGAAAGTTGAGGTGTGGAGATAGCTATAAATACTCTAGGATGGCTGATTGATATGTTAGGGAATAAGCACACCAACCTTAATCATGTTACATATCTTGTTTTAGATGAAGCAGATCATATGTTAGACATGGGATTTGAACCACAAATTAAAAAAAAAAAAAGGAAGATTCCTCACCGGTGTCAAACCCTAATGGTTACTGCTACATGGTCAAAGGAAGTCCATAAAATTATTGAGGACTTGTTATCTAATCATGCACGAGTGAACATAGGGATATGTAGCAAAGGAAGTCCATAAAATTATTGAGGACTTGTTATCTAATCATGCACGAGTGAACATAGGGAATACAAATGAACTTGTTGCAAACTAGGCCATTACACAGTATGTGGAGGTGCTTATGCCTTATGAAAAGCAAGGAAATCTTGAACGACTTCCTAAAATTCAAGAACCTGGTTAAAAAATAAATATATTCTAATTTCTACTACACTAAGAAAATATGTGATCAACTTGCTCAAATTCTGAGACATAGCTTTGGAGCAGCAACTATTCATGGGGACAAGTTGCAGTTTGAAAGAGACCATGTTCTTCCTTAGTTTTAAGTGGGAAGGTATCCAATTTTAGTTGTGATTGATGTTGTGGCACAAGGCCTTGATATGAAGGACATCACGGATGTGATCAATTTTGATTTTTCATTTGGTGTGGAAGACTATGTGCACTATATTGGTCGAATTAGAAGAGTGAGAGCAACTGGTGTTGCATATTCTTTCTTTACAAAGCAGGATGTCAAACATGAAAAAGAGTTGATTGGTATGGTTGAAGGTGCAAATCAGAAGGTTCCTAGAGAGCTTTGTGATTTTGCAACTAGTTCATTCTATCTAAAGAAGGGTGATGCTCTTTTAAGAAAAATTAGTGGCAAACAACTAGAGGACATTGGCTAGTAGTGGGTCATTTAGGGTCACTCTGAGTGAAGGCATATAATTGGAGAATCAAATGAGGTTATTGGTAAGATAGTTGCATATGCACTAGAACAAAGTTTGAAAGGTCACTAGTTGTATGGGTGAAAAACATAAAGAGCATGAGCCAAGAAAGGTGTCTAATGTTTGCTTTGAGCATGAGAAAAAACTTTTATAGATGTAGTGCGAGGTTGGGACAATATAGTAATAACACATAAGCCTCTATGGGAAATTGAAATTGGTAAGGTAGCAACCCCCAGCAAGCTCAAGGGATTCATGCAGCCATTTGACATTGGAGGACCAAGAATGTCGCTCCAAAAGTTGCCAAAAAAGTTTGTATTATATATGGTGGTTTTGTGAACGGGACCAACTCCGTTGAACTTGCAAAACAAGAAGACATTGTTAGTTTTCTTGTGAGAGGAGCTTATGTTTGTTCTGTATCTAAATACACTCGGTTTCTTTTGTCCCATGAATAAATGGGATTGTAAAGATTGATATCACTATTTAGAAGCATCACCCATAAAGTGTTCACTTAAAGTGGGGGGGTCATGCTCTGTCTCTCCCCTAATTTTTTGCCCTTGGTCGGCCTTCTCCCCGCATGCAAGGGGGGGACAGGCACAAGTGGTCGAGGGGAAAGTCATGGGAGAAGCTCCTTCCCCCTTCTCCTTGGTCTCGACACTAGCACGGGGATCGTTCTTGCAGAGGACAGAAAATACTACCCCACCTACATGGAGGTCTACGGTGAGTCTATTGAAACACTTTTCATGGACGAGGATGCATAGCCTTTGGACCAACCAATCATCAAAGCCTGTCAAAGTCAAGAAATTCGAAGTGGCTTTCAAGGAAGGGAGTATCCCTTCACATGTTTCTTTGAGTTCCTCCTTGTTCTTATGTCGAATCCCACACTTGTTCATAACGTTGCTCTTGTTGGGCACCTTCACCATGGCAAAACTCTCTTCATGAACATGCTTGTTGAACAAACACATGAGATGAAGACTCTTGATCCCAATAGCAAGAAATATTTGAGATATATAGATACTCGCATTGATGAGCAAAAGAGACAAATTTCCATCAAGGTTGTCCCCATTTCACTAGTTCTAGAAGACAACAATAAGAATTCATATCTTTGCAACATCATGGACATTGTTGGGCATGTGAACTTTTCAGATGAAATGACAACTGCACTACGGCTTGCAGATGGGGCAATGCTTATCATGGATGTCGTTGAAGGTGTTATGGTGAATACAGAGGGAGCAATCATACATATGATACAAGAAAGGATACCCATTGTAGTTGTTGTGAACGAAGTTGATATACTCATGTTAGGCTATTATTGTTCAGTATTCATAAACATGTGTTTCTGTTCCTTACTACTTGTTTTAACACAGGCTTCACACAACACAACTTCGGTACAACAATGAGATCCAAAAAAATAGATTATGGCAATGGAAGATATAGCTTTCATTTGAAAAGTATTCATAAACATGTGTTTCTGTTCCTTACTACTTGTTTTAACACAGGCTTCACACAACACAACTTCGGTACAACAATGAGATCCAAAAAAATAGATTATGGCAATGGAAGATATAGCTTTCATTTGAAAAGTTACATAGTGTTGAGATACATCATCTTCTTAAAAATAATCTTCTAAATAGGACTGACAGACTTCACAGGTTTAGGCACTCTACATATCTTCGTTCTCCATACTCACTTTTTCGTAATGCGTACCGTAATGATCATCACTGAACTTCTTCGTAATCGATACACCGTTCCATAATTTTGGATACAATAAAAATCATCGAACCCATAGTTCCAAAAACTCTTTGGATCTCCGTAAAATCCCCTTCTTCCTATTACATCAAAAATACATTTTACAATGGAAGTGGTCGTCCACACTGGCTGCTAACACAAGCATGTGCCAAAAAAAAAATTGATCCTTTGCCTATAGAAGCATCCATTTCTACAAATAAACGCTTAGCATTAGTCCATATCGAAATTTGTGGACCTATGCATACACCTTCTCTAAGTGTATCAATTTACTTATTCCTGATAGTAGATGATTTCACTAGATCCACCATGGTTTATTCAATCAAACATAAAGAGAATGCCCTTTTCAAGTTTAAGGAGTGGACACAAACAATTGAAGAAGACTCTCTAAGTTCTTTGAAGATCATGTGATCAGATGGAGATAGTAGCTTTGTCAACCACAACTTCTGCAAGTACTTGAAGCAACATGGAATCAAGTATCAAGCAATGCAAGATACTCAACAAGGTATTGCCATACAAAAGAGTCAAATTGTGATCCTCATGGCCAAAGTTATGCTTAGTTAAAAGCAGCTTCCACTAAAGTTTTGGGGTGAAGCAATACAGACAACAGTACATATCCAGAACAAAGGGTTCTAAGATGTCTTGAAGAACCAAACACCATTTGAGGCTTGCTTTAAGAAGAAGCAAAGTGTGAGCTATTTTCGCATCTTTAGTAGTAATGCCTATGTCGGAGGCCATAATAATGATCAGCCTAAGCAGTACATTTTCATCGGGTATAGTGATCGACAAAAGGCATACAAACTCTACGACCCAAAGAGTCACTAAATTATAGTAACCAAAGATAGCAACTTTGATGAATACTCTAAGTATTCATCCCCTTTGGAGGATCCCATTTTCGCTTCAGAGGGGGATCATTTCAGTGTTGAACAGTCACACTATGTGGAGCATGCCCTCTTTGTAGATGACTTTCCCAATCATGATACAATTTTGGAGCAGGAGGAATCTGAGATATCAACTCAGCTTATACCTCAAATGGCTACAACTCCTATCATACTATCAAAAGTTTATATTTCCCCTCCGCTTCATTTGGGTATTACTCCAGGATCAGTGAATCATCATTTTCCATTTCTATCTTCAAGAGTCCACTTACCTTGTCTATAGCAACATTTTGAGCATGTACTTTTCCATTCATTGAGTCCAACACCTTTTTGTCTACCACAGGATACTCCTGCATCTACTTGGATTCATCACTCAATTGGATCCTATTTTGAGCCAACTTCTCGGTTCAGAGGGGGCTCCCATGGTCCTCCCGACACACATCATGACTCTGTACATTCCATGGAGGATTACAACATACAAACATACTACCATGTGACTATGATTTTATGCTTCATGCTTTATATTTCATTTATGCAAGACCTACTTCTTGGCGATACACATCTCATGGTGGATATTGTCAAAGCTTTGGAGGTTCCTATGTACCACATGGAGTCATTGTGAAGAGATGGATAGGTATGTGCTTGAAGATGAAGAGGTGCTGCAAAATCCTTGATCTACACCAGCCAAATGAACTCTAGGAGTATGTGGTGGGCCCTTTTACCTTGCCAATGGATGTATTAGACACCCTATGTACCTTGGAAGATCACTCACAAAAAGATAGATCAAAACAGATAAGTTGTAGTTAGCTCAGAGGTGAAGAACTTGCTATTTTTGGTTCATACACCTATCCAGTGTTTTGCATAAATCTCTCCGCACAGCAGCAATTAGCTTAATTACTCTTGGTGAAGTCTAGTTAACTTAAAGAGCTAACTTTCAAGAGTAATCTCATAAAAAATAATGAACCACACACTGAGAATGATGTTTAGCAACTGATGACATCATCCCGATTTTCACGGGCTGCTATAGTTTGAGACTAGTGAGCAGAAAAATGAACATAACTCCAGATTTGAGAATCCATTGATTATGAATATTTGTATGCTTATACTAGACAGTAAGCTGAATCCAACAAGATTTAAATCATTGAATTTGGATAAGTACACACTAAGAAACAACTCTGACAAGATGAGTAAAAAAGTCGGGTACCTGACAGAGAAGTGAAAATGCACAGACAGTGTTGACTTCAACTAAACATAACTAAAGATTGAAACACCCAAATGAAATGAAAAATTGACGAGCATATAGTAGACTTATAGATCTAACTTTACCAAGTTAAATCACTGAAAATGATGCACCAAGCTCAGAGAAACCATCTCTGCAATCTAACTTAGAAAACTGAGAGATATGGCAGTGAGTAGTACACCACAAGAACATGGAAATATGAACTCAAATGATCATGAAGATGAAAGTATATTGCTTGTACAATACAATGGACTTAATGATACATATGTGTGCCTTGTAATCACACCTTGATATGGCATAAAGCTCAGCTCTTGGAGGTCTTCACATAGGTCTCTCTAACCAAGACTAAAGCTGCCATCTATTTATAGTTGAGTTTGGGAGGCTAACTTCCCTCAATCACTCTCCAATCAATTAGTGATTGATTTGATTCTCTACCTACCACAAATCACAAATTCATGGCTCCGCTTTCCCTTTTTGATCAAGTGGACTCAACCACTTAAGATTCTCTCACTTTTACATTGAGTAAACTCTTCAAAAGTTACAAGAGGTAGTTCACAAGTGAACTTTGCATAGTCTTCATTTTAAAGCTTCTTCTATGACTTTATGGGACTCAAGCCAATATTTAGGCTTGTCATAGACTTGCTCCAACAGCTCCCCCTCAAGCCAAGTATGCTTGAGGTCTTCAATCTTCCAAGATTACCTGCAAACCAATCATGGCTTTGAACTTGCAAAGCTTTGTACCATCCAATGCTTTGGTTAGAATATCTGCACATTGTTGTTGAGTGGACACATATGATATTTGAATATCTTTTCTTAGAACCTTCTCTCTTACATAGTGATAATGAACTTCAATATGTTCAGTCCTTGCATGAAAAATAGGTTTAGCAGCCAAATGAATAGAACTCATATTGTCACCATAAATAGTTGGAGTTCCAAACTCCAATCCAAGATCTTTGAATAATGTCTTCATCCACATAGCTTCTTGTGTAGCTATGGCAAGACCTCTATATTCAGCTTCAGTAGAAGAGAGAGCAACTGTGGGTTGCTTCTTGGATGACCATGAAATAAGCTTTGAACCTGCAAAGGTAAGATAACCTGAAGTGCTCCTTCTATCTTCCTTGGAGCTAGCCCAATCTGCATCAGAAAATAGCTTCAACCCTAAATCAGATACATAAGGATAATAAAGTCCTTCATTTATGGTTCCTTTGAGATACTTGAGAATCCTTTTGGCAGCATCCATATGTGGTTTCCTTTGTGTGTGCATAAATTGACTTAGCACACTCACACTGTAATATATATCTACTCTTGTCAATGTGGCATAGTTGAGACTACCCACTAGACTTTGATATGATGTGATGTCCTCTATGATTTCACCTTCATGTGAGCTCAATTTGTGATTGACCTCCATTGGAGTACCTGCAATCTTACAATCTTGCATCTTGAATTTTGCCAACATGTCCTTAATGTACCTTCTTTGAGTGAGAAACAAACCATGATTTTTGTAGACAACTTCCAAACCTAGGAAGTAGGTAAGTGAACCCAAATCACTTATCTTGAAATCTTCTCTCATCTGATCTTTGATCTTCTTCATACCATCTGCATCATTTCCTGTCAATATAATATCATCTACATACACACATAAGTAGATGACCTCAAAGTTACTCTTTTTGATAAAGAGTGAAGGATCTGCCTTGCTTAGTTGAAAGCCTTTGTCCTCCAAGAATGAAACAAGCGTGAAATTCCAAGCTCTTGGGGCTTGCTTGAGACCATACAATGCTTTGTTAAGTTTACACACATAATCACGATAAACTTGATTCTCAAAACCAGGTGGTTGTGCCATATATACTTCTTCTGTTATCCAACCATTCAAGAATGCATTCTTTACATCTAGTTGAAGTATCTTCCAATACTTGGAAGAGGCAATACTAAGCAAAGCCATAAAAGTAGGCATCTTTGCCAGAGGAGAGAAGGTCTCCTCATAATCAATTCCCTGAGTTTGTGCAAAGCCTTTTGCTACAAGCCTTGCCTTATACCTGTTAATGGAATCATCAGAATTCTTCTTGAGTTTATAGACCCATCTTGAGCCTATTACCTTCATGGATGAAGTCTTGGGCACCAAATCCCAAGTGTTGTTTTCCTCAAGTGCTTCAATCTCTTCCTTCATTGCATGCTTCCATTTTGTTTTTGCTTTGGCCTCTTCAAATGATGATGGCTCCTCTTGGTTTATGTCCTGTGCTATGTAGATAGAATGTTTAGTTACTAATGAGGTGTCAAACCCATACCTTTCAGGTTTTTTCTTTTCCCTCATAGATCTTCTTAGGCCATGATGTGATGATTCTGCCTCATGTCCAAGTTCTTGCAATTTTGCTTTACCTTTAGACTTCCATGCTTTGACCTTTTCCATCTGAGATTCTTCATCATCCTCTGAGGTGTCTTGTTCTTCAATCTTCGGTTGTTCTCTACCAAGCTTTGGAAAATCTTCTTCAAGATCATATGGTAAATTGACCTTCGTGCATGAATCTTCATACCATGAATTCTTTTCATCAAAAACTACATCTTTGCTTACCAAGAATCCTTTGTTGGTAGGGTTGTATAACTTGTAACCCTTTTGATTGTTGTCATATCCAATAAATACACACATTTCTGCCTTTGGATCCATCTTGCCTCTAACCTGTGAAGGAACATGAGCAAAAGCAATACATCGAAAAATTTTACAATGATCTAAGCTTGGTCTTCTTCCATTCCAAGCCTCATATGGAGTCATCCCATCAAGGGATTTTGAAGGCAACCTGTCATGGTAAGTGGTTGTAGATCTAGCCTTAGCGCATAGATAATTAGGCAAATGCTTTTCATTTAACATGGACCGTGCAGCTTCAACAATTGTCCTATTCCTCCTTTCTGCCACTCCATTTTGCTCAGGAGTGTACCTTGTAGTTAGCTCTCTTTTGATTCCTCTTTCTTGAAGAAAAGAATCAAACTCATGGGAGAAGTATTCTCCCCCTCCATTTGACCTTAGCCTTTTTAGTGATTTACGTGTTTGATTCTCCACAAGAGCCAAATATCTTTTGAAACATGAAAAAACTTCATCTTTGTGTTTCATAAAGAAGGGGATAGTCCATCTGCTGCAATCATCAATAAAGGAGACATAATACCTTGATCCAAATATTGAAGCTTCCTTGCTAGCTCCCCATACATATGTATGAACCAACTCCAAGAGATCTCCATGCATATAACCTTTCTTCATGAATGGTAACCTGTGAGACTTTCCAAATTGACATGCACTACACTTATAAATCATATGATGTTTTGACAAATTAGGGAGTCCAAGTACACTTTGGTCCCTGCAAATTTGCTTTAATGACCTTTCACCAATATGTGCTAACCTTTTGTGCCATACTTCCAATTCTGTGAGTGTCTGACTACCATAATTAAAGAGAGCAATGTTTCTAGTGTCTTGTAATTCAAATGTGAACAATCTACCTGCCTTTTCACCTTTTGCAATTCTTATGAATCCTTGACTTGGATCTTCAACAAATGCTCCTGCTTTTGTGAACCTGACTTGCAACCCTTTCTCTACTATCTGCCCAACACTTATCAAATTCTTTGTAATGGTAGGGACATAGAGTACCTTAGTGAGTAGGTTGATGTTTCCATCAGGTGCTTTGACATTGCCTATTTTCTCCACAAGATGTCTTGTATCATCTCCTGTTTGTACCTCATGCTTATTCCTTGGATCTTCAAAATCTCATAGGAGTGCCACATTTCCTGCCACATGATTTGAACAACCTGAATCTATGTAGAAAACATGCTCATCAGATTTACCTTGTGGCATAGCCATGTTAATGATCAATAATGAATCCTCTTTTTTTGAGTGTTTTGTGTAGTTATTGAAGTCTCTCCTTCCTTTGTAGCCTCCTTGATAGTTTGAATGATTGTAGTAGTTGTAGTTGCCATGATAGGTGTTGAACCTTCCTCTTGAGTAGCCATAACTTCCTCTATTGTATCCTCTTCCTCTTTGTTTCCTGGAATTCCTAAAGCAATTTTCAATTGTATGATTAGTTAATCCACAAATAGAACATGAGTTGGAGTCTTGGGATCTCCCCCTTCCTTGTCTACCTCCTCTTCCTCTACCTCTGCCATGTCTTCCTCAACCTGCATAGTTAGCTTGATATGTTCCTGCTTCATCATCCACTTTCTTTGCCTTTCCTTTGTTATCTTTGGACTTGCTTTTATCAGTGTATAAAGCTGAAGATTGATTACCTTTAGAGATTTCTCCATTTTTGATAAGCTTTGCCTCTTGAGTAAGTAGTTGTCCAATGAGTGTATTGAAATCAGGTACATGCATGTCCATGTACAAATCCATAGCTGTGGTGAATGCTTCCCACTTGTCATCTGCCTTCAAGCCATTGATGACCTGCCTTACAATTTGCTCTTCATCTATTACCTCTCCAATGCTTCCCAACTGATCTGCTATGTCCTTGAGCTTTGTGACAAAATGAGTCACATTTTGTTTGGGAGCTTTCTTGAGAGTTGTGAAATCCAGCCATAGTTGATGCTTCCTAGCTTTGGTACTTGAAGAGAAGAAGGCTTCAAGTGCATCCCACACTTCCTGAGATGTCTTACAACTTCTAATGTGAGGCAATAAAAAATATGAGATAGAGTTGAGGAGATAAGACCTTGCAAGTGCATCCTTGGAGCACCATGTGCTCAATCTTTCTTGTTCTTCTTGTGTTGGTTGACTTTTGTTCCTAAAACTTGGCATAACTTCATCTCCAGCCACATAACCATATAAACTTCTACCTTGGAGATAAGCTTCCATTCTTAATGACCAAGCTGAGTAGTTACCTCTGTCCAATTTGTCAATTGATGAAGAAAATCCATCTTCCATGTTGTCGAACCTTGCTCTCATACCACTGTGAAGAGATGGATAGGTATGTGCTTGAAGATGAAGAGGTGTTGCAAAATCTTTGATCTACACCAGCCAAATGAACTCCAGGAGTATGTGGTGGGCCCTTTTAGCTTGCCAATGGATGTATTAGACACCCTATGTACCTTGGAAGATCACTCACAAAAAGATAGATCAAAATAGATAAGTTGGAGTTAGCTCAAAGGTGAAGAACCTGCTATTTTTTGTTCATACACACTGTCGAGTGTTTTGCATAATTCTCTGAGGACATCAGCAATTACCTTAACTCCTCTTGGGGAAGTCTAGTTAACTTAAAGAGCTAACTTTCAAGACTAATCTCATAAAAAATAATGAACCACACACTGAGAATGATGTTTAACAACTAATGACATCATCCCGATTTTCACGGGCTGCTACAATTTGAGACCAGTGAGCAAAAAAATGAACATAACTCCAGATTTAAGAATCCACTGATTATGAACATTTGTATCTTATACTAGATAGTAAGCTGAATCCAACAAGCTTTAAATCATTGAATTTCGATAAGTACACACTGAGAAACAACTCTGACAAGATGAGTAAAAAAGTCGGGTACTTGACAGAGAAGTGAAAATGCAGAGACAATGTTGACTTCAACTGAACATAACTAAAGATTGAAACACCCAAATGAAATGAAAATTGATGAGCATATAGTAGACTTATAGGGCTAACTTTACCAAGTTAAATCACTGAAAATGATGCACCAAGCTCAGAGAAAACCATCTCTGCAATCTGACTTAGAAAACTGAGAGATATGGCAATGAGTAGTACACTTCACAAGAACATGGAAATATGAATTCAAATGATCATGAAAATGAAAGTATATTGCTTGTACAATACAATGGACTTAGTGATACATATGTGTGACTTATAATCACACCTTGATATGGCATAAAGCTCAGCTCTTGGAGGTCTTCACATAGGTCTCTCTAACCACGACTGAAGCTGCCATCTATTTATAGTTGAGTTTGGGAGGCTAACTTCCCTCAATCACTCTCCAATCAATTAGTGATTGATTTGATCTACCTACCACAAATCACGAATTCGTGGATCCTCTTTCCCTTTTTGATCAAGTGGACTCAACCACTTAAGATTCTCTCACTTTTACATTAAGTAAACTCTTCAAAAGTTACAAGAGGTAGTTCACAAGTGAACTTTGCATAGTCTTTAGTTTAAAGCTTCTTCTATGACTTTGTGGGACTTAAGCCAATACTTAGGCTTGTCATAGACTTGCTCCAACAACTCCCCCTCAAGCCAAGTATGCTTGAGGTCTTCAATCTTCCAAGATTACCTGCAAACCAATCATGGCTTTGAACTTGCAAAGCTTTGTACCATCCAATGCTTTGGTTAGAATATCTGCACATTGTTGTTGAGTGGACACATATGATATTTGAATATCTTTGCTTAGAACCTTCTCTCTTACATAGTGATAATGAACTTCAATATTTTTAGTCCTTGCATGAAAAATAAGATAAGCACCCAAATGAATAGAACTCATATTGTGACCATAAATAGTTGGAGTTCCAAACTCCAATCCAAGATCTTTGAATAATGTCTTCATCCACATAGTTTCTTGTGTAGCTATGGCAAGACCTCTATATTCAGCTTCAGTAGAAGAGAGAGCAATTGTGGGTTGCTTCTTGGATGACCATGAAATAAGCTTTGAACCTGCAAAGGTAAGATAACCTGAAGTGCTCCTTCTATCTTCCTTGGAGCTAGCCCAATCTGCATCAGAAAATAACTTCAACCCTAAATCAGATACATAAGGATAATAAAGTCCTTCATTTATGGTTCCTTTGAGATACTTGAGAATCCTTTTGGCAGCATTCATACGTGGTTTCCTTGGTGTGTGCATAAATTGACTTAGCACACTCACACTGTAACATATATCTACTCTTGTCAATGTGGCATAGTTGAGAGTACCCACTAGACTTTGATATGATGTGATGTCCTCTATGAGTTCACCTTCATGTGAGCTCAATTTGTGATTGACCTTCATTGGAGTACCTGCAATCTTACAATCTTGCATCTTGAATTTTGCCAACATGTCCTTAATGTACCTTCTTTGAGTGATAAACAAACCATGATCTTTGTAGACAACTTCCAAACCTAGGAAGTAGGTAAGTGAACCCAAATCACTTATCTTGAACTCTTCTCTCATCTGATCTTTGATCTTCTTCATACCATCTGCATCATTTCCTGTCAATATAATATCATCTACATACACACATAAGTAGATGACCTCAGAGTTACTCTTTTTGATAAAGAGTGAAGGATCTGCCTTGCTTGGTTGAAAGCCTTTGTCCTGCAAGAATGAAACAAGCCTAAAATTCCAAGCTATTGGGGCTTGCTTGAGACCATACAATGCTTTGTTAAGTTTACACACATAATGAGGATAAACTTGATTCTCAAAACCAGGTGGTTGTGCCATATATACTTCTTCTGTTATCCAACCATTCAAGAATGCATTCTTTACATCTAGTTGAAGTATCTTCCAGTTCTTGGAAGAGGCAATACTAAGCAAAGCCCTAATAGTAGGCATCTTTGCCAGAAGAGAGAAGGTCTCCTCATAATCAATTCCTTGAGTTTGTGCAAAGCCTTTTGCTACAAGCCTTGCCTTATACCTGTTAATGAAACCATCAGAATTCTTCTTGAGTTTATAGACCCATCTTGAGCCTATTACCTTCATGGATGAAGTCTTGGGCACCAAATCCCAAGTGTTGTTTTCCTCAAGTGCTTCAATCTCTTCCTTCATTGCATGCTTCCATTTTGTTTTTGCTTTGGCCTCTTCAAATGATGATGGCTCCTCTTGGTTTATGTCATGTGCTATGTAGATAGAATGTTTAGTTACTAATGAGGTGTCAAACCCATACCTTTCTGGTTTTTTCGTTTCCCTCATAGATCTTCTTAGGCCATGATGTGATGATTCAACCTCATGTCCAAGTTCCTGCAATTTTGCTTTAACTTTAGACTTCCATGCTTTGACCTTTTCCATCTTTGATTCTTCATCATCCTCTGAGGTGTCTTGTTCTTCAATCTTCGGTTGTTCTCTACCAAGCTTTGGAAAATCTTCTTCAAGATCATATGGTAAATTGACCTTCCTGCATGAATCTTCATACCATGAATTGTTTTCATCAAAAACTACATCTCTCCTTACCAAGAATCCTTTGTTGGTAGGGTTGTATAACATGTAACCCTTTTTATTGTTGTCATATCCAATAAATAGACACCTTTCTGCCTTTGGATCCATCTTGCCTCTAACCTGTGAAGGAACATGAGCAAAAGCAATACATCAAAAAATTTTACAATGATCTAAGCTTGGTCTTCTTCCATTCCAAGCCTCATATGGAGTCATCCCATCAAGGGATTTTGAAGGCAACCTGTTAATCAAGTAAGTGGCTGTAGATACAGCCTCAACCCATAGATAAGTAGGCAAATGCTTTTCATTTAACATGGACCGTGCAGCTTCAACAGTTGTCCTATTCCTCCTTTCTGCAACTCCATTTTGCTCAGGAGTGTACCTTGTAGTTACCTCTCTTTTGATTCCTCTTTCTTTAAGAAAAGAATCAAACTCATGGGAGAAGTATTCTCCCCCTCCATCTGACCTTAGCCTTTTTAGTGATTTACCTGTTTGATTCTCCACAAGAGCCAAATATCTTTTGAAACATGAAAAAACTTCATCTTTGTGTTTCATAAAGAATAGGATAGTCCATCTACTGCAATCATCAATAAAGGAGACATTATAACTTGATCCAGATATTGAAGGTTCCTTGCTAGGTCCCCATACATCTGTATGAACCAACTCCAAGAGATCTCCATGCATATAACCTTTCTTCATGAATGGTAACCTGTGAGGCTTTCCGAATTGACATGCACTACACTTATAAATCATATGTTGTTTTGAAATATTAGGGATTCCAAGTACACTTTGGTCCCTGCAAATTTGCTTTAATGACCTTTCACCAATATGTGCTAACCTTTTGTGCCATACTTCCAATTTTGTGAGTGTCTGACTACCATAATTAAAGAGAGCAATGTTTCTAGTGTCTTGTAATTCAAATGTGAACAATCTACCTGCCTTTTCACCTTTTGCAATTCTTCTGAATCCTTGACTTGGATCTTCAACAAATGCTCCTACTTTTGTGAACCTGACTTGCAACCCTTTCTCTACTATCTGCCCAACACTTATCAAATTCTTTGTAATGGTAGGGACATAGAGTACCTTAGTGAGTAGGTTGATGTTTCCATCAGGTGCTTTGACATTGCCTATTTTCTCCACAAGATGTCTTGTATCATCTCCTGTTTGTACCTCGTGCTTATTCCTTGGATCTTCTAAATCTGATAGGAGTGCCACATTTCCTACCACATGATTTGAACAACCTGAATCTATGTAGAAAACATGCTCATCAGATTTACCTTGTGGCATAGCCATGTTCATGATCAATAATGAATCCTCTTTGTTTGAGTCTTCTGTGTAGTTATTGAAGTCTCTCCTTCCTTTGTAGCCTCCTTGATAGTTTGAATGGTTGTAGTTCTTGTAGTTGCCATGATAATTGTTGAACCTTCCTCTTGAGTAGCCATAACTTCCTCTATTGTATCCTCTTCCTCATTGATTCTTGGAATTCCTAAAGCAATTTTCAGTTGTATGATTAGTTAATCCACAAATAGAACATGAGTTGGAGTCTTGGGATCTCCCCCTGCCTTGTCTACCTCCTCTTCCTCTACCTCTGCCATGTCTTCCTCTACCTGCATAGTTAGCTTGATATGTTCCTGCTTCATCATCCACTTTCTTTGCCTTTCCTTTGTTATCTTTGGACTTGCTTTTTATCAGTGTATAAAGCTGAAGATTGATTACCTTTAGAGATTTCTCCATTTTTGATAAGCTTTGCCTCTTGAGTAAGTAGTTGTCCAATGAGTGTATTGAAATCAGGTACATGCATGTCCATGTACAAATCCATAGCTGTGGTGAATGCTTCCCACTTGTCATCTGCCTTCAAGCCATTGATGACCTGCCTTACAATTTGCTCTTCATCTATTACCTCTCCAATGCTTCCCAGCTGATCTTCTATGTCCTTGAGCTTTGTGACAAAATTAGTCACATTTTGTTTGTGAGCCTTCTTGAGAGTTGTGAAATCCAGCCATAGTTGATGTGTCCTTGCTTTGGTACTTGAAGAGAAGAAGGCTTCAAGTGCATCCCACACTTCGTGAGATGTCTTACAACTTCTAATGTGAGGCAAAAAAAAAATTGAGATAGAGTTGAGGAGATAAGACCTTGCAAGTGCATCCTTGGAGCACCATGTGCTCAATCTTTCTTGCTATTCTTGTGTTGGTTGACTTTTGTTCCTGAAACTTGGCATAACTTCATCTCCAACCACATAACCATATAAACTTCTACCTTGGAGATAAGCTTCCATTCTTAATGACCAAGCTGAGTAGTTACCTCTGTCCAATTTGTCAATTGATGAAGAAAATCCATCTGCCATGTTGTCCAACCTTGCTTTGATACCACTCTGAAGAGATGGATAGGTATGTGCTTGAAGATGAAGAGGTGTTGCAAAATCCTTGATCTACACCAGCCAAATGAACTCCAGAAGTATGTGGTGGGCCCTTTTAGCTTGCCATTGGATGTATTAGACAGCCTATGTACCTTGGAAGATCACTCACAAAAATATAGATCAAAACAGATAAGTTGGAGTTAGCTCAGAGGTGAAGTACTTGCTATTTTTGGTTCATACACCTGTCTAGTGTTTTGCATAATTCTCTGAGCACAGCAACAATTAGTTTAATTCCTCTTGGGGAAGTATAGTTAACTTAAAGAGCTAACTTTTAAGAGTAATTTCATAAAAAATAATGAACCATACCGTGAGAATGATGTTTAGCAACTGATGACATCATCCCGATTTTCACGGGCTGCTAGAGTTTGAGACTAGTGAGCCGAAAAATGAACATAACTCCATATTTAAGAATCCAATGATTTTGAAAATTTGTATTCTTTTACTAGACAGTAAGCGGAATCCAACAAGCTTTAAATCATTGAATTTTCATAAGTACACACTGAGAAACAGCTCTGACAAGATGAGTAAAAAAGTCGGGTACCTGACAGAGAAGTGAAAATGCATAGATAGTCTTGACTTCAACTGAATATGGTCATGTGTATGTGAATATGTATATATGAATGAGTAAGTGTGAGTATGTTAATTAATGAAAACAAAACAATTTAAATGATATACAACCAATGAAAATTACACTTAGAATAATTAGCCATATTTTATGCTTGGAAAACTTTTTGAATAACCTATAATAAAGAGAGAGAGAGAGAGAGAAGATAGAGAGATCAAAAGAGATGAACAAAAATGAAAAAGAGAGAGCGATAGAAATTAAAAGAGAAAGAGGTAAAAAGAAGGAGAGAGAGAAAGAGAGAGAGAGGGAGGAGGAGAGAGAGAGAGAGACAATAAGAGAGGGATTAGAAAAGAGAGAGATCTAGAAAAAGCTCATAACCATAGCGCTTGAACGTTGGAGATCTCTTCGATCAAATGCATGTAAATGACTATCGAAGAGTGGTTTAACGTTTTTTTTTTTCTATAAATGTCACATAAGCGATGAAAACCCATCATAATCAGTTGCATTGCATAAGTGATGCCTAACCATCGTGTACGCGACATTAACTAGTGTTGCATAAGTGACGCTACTGGATATATCATATAAGTATTGCTTATGACCCAATCGTATAAGCGACATGCAATGAGCGATGCTAATGGTTACGTCGCTCTTAGCATCAGTAAAAACATCAATAATAATGTCAAGATTAAGGTCGTTTAGATGAAGGTATGCAGTCGACGCCCACTCCGACGAAATGCTCGATCACGAAGTGATGAAAATATGTCGTGTTAACCATTGTTATGCCCCCTTTATTCTTGTAGTGAAAGAAATAGATAATACTTTTATCACATTAATTGAAACCATTCTAAAAGAGAATGAACATCACATGAGGACATAAAAACAAGAAGAAATAGATGATAAGATGTAAGAAATGAAATCGATCTTGGAAAACTATTTAGTTCTCTACAGGAAAAAAAAATTGTTGTGATATCTAGTGTACACATTGAAGAAGAACATAGATGCAGAATGAAGGAAAAAGAGGAAGATAGATAGATGATATAGAGAACAAAGAAATAACATAAGAGTCTCATGGAGGATATATCATACCTTCCAAATGAGGTAATAAAAATGACTCAAGAAGTAGTAATACATACAAAACAAATAAAAGAATGAGAAAAAAGGAATAAAGGTTTAGATGTAGATTTGGAAAAAAAAACAGGATATTGAAAGACAAAATGAAGAGTTGCATTAGAAACTAAAATACATACAACAAGAAAGTTAGGAGACAGATAGACAGAAAAAAGAGATCAAAAGTCAAAAAAACAAACAAAGAGATCAAAAGTAAAAAAAACAAATAGCGTGTTACATTCTTTATTTAATTGGATCTAGAAACATAACGAATAGTTATTGTCTATGCTTGAACCAGAAAGTAATGCTAGAATGCCACCAAGTCGAATATTATCTTCATAGGTGAAAGAAAGATTGAGAAAATAATTTGAGTTGAAAGCTGAGAATCAAAGGTTTAGAAGAACAAATAAAAGCAGCTTAGATAATAAATTATTAGATTCAAGAACAAAACGGGATGTTGGAGAAGGTGAAAGAAGCTTCAGAAATTTGTAATCTAAGTAAAGATGTAATGTGGAAGAAGCAATGAAGTTCTGGAATTGATTCAATGCTTGAAAGAAGTGGATGATGCACAACATAAGGAGCAACATAAGGTGTGTCCTTTCAATAGCTTAGAATAAATATCAAAGAGAAAGAAGAAGAAATAGCGAGAGACCAAGGTAATGAATTTCAAATTAGGCCAAGAACAAGGATAGCGCAGCTTCTTCACTTCACTAGAGTGTGCCCCTACAGGGAATACTATCACATGTGCCAACAACTCCTTTTATCCTAGCATGGGAGTTGGTAAGATCATTCCGATTACTATTGATGGCAATTCTTTTACATTTTCAGATGCTTTATTTGGGCCAAACATCAAGAAAAATCTGTTATCACTTTCAGCATTAGCCAAGATTGGCTTAGTTGTGAAATTTGTTGATGATATATGTATAGTTCATGATCTATCAAATAGTGATGTCATTATTGCTTCTCGCGTTTTATGTGGTGGGTTGTATAAGCTCATAGACTATCTCAAATGGTAATCAATTTGCCCAAATTTGAGGCACCTGGTAAACATGTCTATGAAGACTATGTTTTGTGCAAAGTGAAGCATTCCTCATTCCCAAAAGATGTTCAATTTGAGATACTCAAAAATTGCAGCTTATTCATAGTGATGTATGTGGTCCTATGCAAATACCCTCTTCTGGAAACTATCTTTACTTCGTGAATTTCATTCATGATTTTTCCAAGCATGCATGTGTATATCCATTAAAGGCAAAGTCTAAAGCGCTTATGTGCTTCAAACAGTTTTTGGTTTTGGTGAAAAATCTATAAGCAGCTAAAATAGGCACCCTCCATTTTGATCGAGGTGGGAATGTATGTCTTTTGATTTTAATGCATTTTTGGCTGAACGTGGGATAAAACATCACTACACAGTGCTGTATACACCTCAATAGAATGGAGTTGCTTAGCGAAAGAACATGTCACTCATGGAGATGGTGAGGTGTATGGTAAAGAGTCAAGCTTTACCACATAGTTTCTTGCTTGAGGTTGTTATGTATGCAACATAAGTACTTAATAGGTGTCCCACTAAAGCATTGCAATCTATCACTCCATATGAGGCTTGGCATGGTTGTAAGCCATCTGTTGCTCACCTGCATGTTTTTGGTTGTTTGGCATATGCATTAGTGCCTGAACAACAATGTAGGAAATTGGATGATAAAGCAATGAAATGTATTTTTGTTGGGTATAATTTTGAAAGCAAAGGCTATCATTTGTATCATCCACATACTAAATGCATTTTGGTTAGCCGTGATGTTATTTTTCTGGAAGATGCTATTCAACCATTACGTTCATCTACTAAGGAGACATCAGTTAGCTCCAAAGACATGTATGATTCTTTGCTTCCTCTTTTTACAAGTGGAAAGTCTAGTGCTCGTCCTAATGAGGCAACTTCTCAACCTTTAGAGGTTTCATGTTATGATGCAGATCATTTCATTTTTGATGCACATTTACATGATGCACTTGTTGATGAGAGAACTGATATTGAGGAGGCAAAAATTATGCCAAAATAGGTGGTGCATACTTTGTGTGATAGCAAATTAGATGCACCTCTATCATACCATACTCATTCAGGCTCTCATAGTAATTTTTTTGCATCAGATTGCTATGCTATGGTTGCCTCTAGTCTGTATGATGAGAATGAGCCTATTTCATTTGATGAAGCACAAAATTTTGAAAAATGGATAGCTGTTATGCAGTTAGAATATGATACTATTATGAAAAATTGTACCTCGTCTTTATGTAACCTTCCTCTTCGTAGGAAGCCCATTGGCACTAAGGTGGGTATACAAGCTGAAGTGTAAGCCTGATGGAATAATTGATAGGTATAAGGCTAGGCTTATTCCAAAGGGTTATGCTCAGGAAAGGGGCATTGATTTTGATGAAACCTTTGCTCCTACTTGCTGAATGACTACTATTCATAGCTTCTATGCACTTACAACTCATCATGATTGGAATGTACATCCGTTGGACATTAAAATTGAATTTTGGAATGGTGATTTGCATAAAGAAGTGTATGTTTTCTAGCCCCGTGGCTTTGTGCAGAAAGGGCATGAAAACCAAGTGTGTAGGTTGAAAAATGCATTATATGGTTTGAAGCAAGCATCATGTGCTTGGTATGAAAAGAGACATGCCTATCTGATTACACATGGTTTTGAGAACAATGTAAATGAGAGCACCTTATATGTTAAGCGTGCAAATGATGTGCTTCTTCTCATTGTTGTGTATGCTAATGACATGCTACTCACTAGTCCTCAGAGACACATATTGCTGATTTTAAGGCTGATATGTATGCCTTGTTTGAGATGTCAAATTTGGGGCATTTGCATTATAATTTGGGCATTCAATTTATGCAAGTTGATGGCGGAATAGTTTTGTGTCAAACAAGTTATATTGACACATTTGCTAGAGATGCATTTGATGTTGTTCTCTATCAACAGGTTGTTGGATGTGTTAAACACGGGTCTTGCCGTCAGAGACGCATTTAAACATATATCGGGTTCTTGGGAGTGGAAGGGGTCTGTTAAACAGAGGCCCTATACTTGATTTTCCCAAATCAACCCACTCACATGATCGTAATCTAACATTAAAAATCTCTGTCAATACAACTTACTTATCAAGACTATGGTTACACTCTTACAATCTTACTATCTGTAATCAGACTCGTCCAAAATCTATCGATTACAATCGAGTTGATGCGTTCTTAACAGACAGCGACGAAACTATCATTACCGTAATACAGAATCACTTTGTCTAACTTAAGAGCTGATCCAAACACAATTACTGTAAACAACAGAGACAATACCAGTAACTCAATCTGTACCATACAGGTGCAGATAATCAAACAGAACAGAAAGACATAGAATAACTCAGAGTTCTCAAACACACCACAGAAACTACACAGACATCATCAACCAGACAAACAGTCTGGCGACTCCTCTGGTCGTCACCGAAGCGTCTTTTCCATTGATTTATATAAAAGGTTACAACATCTACGCAACGACCTTTCGGTTCATTAAGAGTCAGACTTTACAATTGCCAATCCGGCGGCTTACATATGCTTGTGAATAGCTCTTGAGCCCAAGGAAAAAGTGGTTTTACGAGACTTTATTTTGTTCAAATCCCTCGGAATCGGTCCACTTAGATGGCTTGGAAGCTGCAAAAGTATCTCCAATTGATGATTTTATGCCCTCACCTTTCCCAACTCTCTTTCGCTCATACGCATACATATGCTTTCACACACTCTTCTTCCACACTCTTATACACTCACACACACCCTCGCTCACTCCTACTTCCCCTTTCCCTCTATTCCTCTCCTTTCTCCTCTTACATACATGCACACACCAACACACATACACCCTCTCACATACCCTCATGCACACATGCACTCATCTGCACACACATATGTCTGACCCTTCTCTCATGCACTCGCTCTTTCTCACACTCTTCCCTATTCGAACATTTATTTTCTCCTAGACTTTCTCCCTTTCTCACTTTTTCTCTCTTTCACACTCTCAATTACACGTGTTCCTTATCACATCTTCACACATGTCAGATACTCTTGCAAGCAAACCCTCCCTGAGGTTATACGTGATTAATATGCCTATGAATAATATATTTGGGCCACTAGCTGGTGTTCCTTGATTTTAACAACCAAGGAACCTATAACTATACTTTTGCATTCACGCCCAATTCCATAGGGAGCAGTTTTCAATTATCTCAGTTAAGGTTTTCACAACAACCGGCCAACTATTCCACTTCCTCAGAAACCACATTTTCCAACAATCTTAGAGTAATCGTGATGCAAGAGAACTCGTCTAACTGAAACATGCAGCCATCAACTATAATTGACTAATTTGATAGCATGATATACTTACCACGCACCTGCCTCAAAGCTATTTGTGTGATTTTAAAACATTGCGCTTTTTCAGTTTCATAGACGTGTTGACTTTTTTGCAACTGCATAATAATTTTTTTCATTTGCTTCAGCAAGTTCTTCCTTTAATGCAACATGTGTTACTGTTAGCTGTCTGTTCTCATTTAGAAGCCATTGTATCTCAGCATATTGTGCATTGATCCTTTTCTCCATGGATGACAGTCCATTGGAAAAATAATACGGATCCATAGAAGATGATGCAGCACCAGTATCTAACGTTAATAAATGTGTAAAGCTAGTTCTACATGCAGAAACTGGAGATAGTCTTTTCATGCCCCATCTCTCACATGGTGTCTCAGTTGGAAGCGAGGAATGTGCAAACAAGGCACCGTCCAATATGCAGGAAACCCGCTACGAATATGCATTGTATCATGCGGTTAGCTTTCTTAGAACCAGCGCGTTCAATGGAATGCTTGACGATGCTAAAATAAAGAACGAGGCTGTCGGACGACTGAACGGACGACTGTTAAGGAAGACCACGTACTGAACGAAGGAAAGATTACAGAGGGATGAGAAAGAAAGAATGACGACGTGTTTGAGATAGCTGCGCAGAAGGAAAATAAACAGGCTACAATGGAGCCACTCATGAAAACATCCATGGCATACGAGCTGCCTTTAAGGAGCGTGTCTGGAGCAGCCGCTTCCAGGAACAACTGTTTATATACATATGTGATGAATAAATTACTGTGCAATTGTGAGATTGACTGATCGAGCCGAACTTCAAACCTACCAAGTTGAGATATGCGAGGGCAATGGAAATATCAGATGATCCTTCCTGTGCATCTTTCCTAATTGTATTTGAGTCATACATTCCTTGTGGCCATTCCCCTTCGTACGAGTGCTACAGAGAGAAGAAATAGAAAGGTAAGGGGTCGACTCAAGTATATGATCATACCTTCCTTGCGTTCATCAAGCACTGTTGTCCCCCTTTTTTATACGGCCTGTATTAGCTTTTGTACTTGGAAAATTCCCCTTTTGAGAGACCTTGGCTCTTCCTCCCTGGAGCTCCTTCAGATTTCGAAGTTATGACTCTGCGCGCGATAGAAGTTCTTGAATTTTTCCCTCTCAAACTGCTCTCTCAGCATTCCCATCTTGAAAAGCATCAAAGTCCACAATCATCAGAAGAGCTCAAGCCCAAAGAAGAAACTCTGTGCGCCCTTTTTGGCTGTATGTATCCAGTCTCAAGCTGCACAACTTCCCGACATTTTACGCGGCTTATGTTGTTTGTCGTCATTAACAGACGGATGCTCAGGAGAAAACGGTGATATGCTTGCTGAATTTGATTCATATATCCTAATGTCAAGAGGAGAAAATTTCCTACCTTCTGCTTTCTTTGGCTAAAAAACTTCCGTCATACTTGAGGATGCAGCTTATGTTATTAGTCATTATCTAGAGATGGATTCTCGAGAAGAAGGGAATCTGCTACTGAACTTCATCCATAGACCTTCATGGACCGACTACAAAAACTCTGACCTACTGCTTTCTTCTGCAGAGGGCTTTCAGTCATACTTGAGTGCTAGAGATGGATGCCCAGTAAGTTAGGAATCCGCTTCCTGAATGTCACTCAAGACAGACTCCCGTATTGCTATGTAGGTCCGGCCTTTTAATGAGCCAAGCGATGGAGTAGTCCCCCTTCTTTTCTGTTTTCTTTTCGTCAGAGCCCCCACTCCTCTTTTTTGTTTCTCCCTGTCAGAGCTGCCAAAAAAAAACGGCCTACCCCCCCTTTTTTGTACAGCCGCACGTCCCCAAAGGCATGGAGTGAGGTAGATCTTTGAGTGTGTATATGGGACCCAACCACTATCTGATTGACGTGCATGTGGAAATGCCTCATCTGCTTGTGCATTCTCCCAAACATCAGAGTGGATCTCAACCTTAGCATGAAGGATCTCAAATGGTGCAGTATGATTGCTTTCTGTCAGGTCAACTCGGAAATTCTTATCTCGAAATTTTTTAAGCTGACTCTCTGCCTCTGTAAGCTTCCTCCAAGCATCCACAAGCTGAAATTGTATATCTCGTGCTTGTTCTTCTAAACGCCTGACCTGCACCCGTCTCTCATCTACCAGGCGAACAAATGTCTGCTCCTGCTCTTCTATGGCTTGTTTTAACCTTACTGCGACACTGAGCTCGTTTTGATGTTCATCTTCATCTTCTGCCCGAAATCTTTTCATAGGCTTCAGCGGGTCTATTCGACCCCTCATTTTCAGAAAACAAATGATGATAAAATAAGGTACTTAAGTTGCTTTCGACCCAAAGCCTAAATTTCAGAGTAGTTCGTCGCTAAAACTTCAAAATGATAATAAAAAACTCAGCCGCTATGAATGCTCCCCTGCCACCAGACATGAGAATTTCGGTACGAGACATCGAGATGTTGTTAGACTTTTTTGTTTTCCATTACCCGTATAGAAGACTTTGATAAAAGCATTCTCAACATGAAAGAGATGGACAATAATATACTTCGCATTGGCATCTCCACGATTTAATACCTATGCAAAACCTTTTCTTGATAAGAATCATCCGAGCTTGATCAACACATAGTTCTGTTGTCGTTCATAAATCATCCTTTACATGACGAATTTCGTCGGCACGAAATGGCGGGAGTGAACTTGCATAAAATATGCAGAGAGAATGGCCCACGCTTGAGTACAACTCGTTCCACTTCATTGGGAACTCATGGAGAATCAATGAAGTGGGCATTGAACATGGAGACTCGAGAGGTGAGCTGCCTTTGGTGGTTTCTCAGAGAAATGCCCCCCTGAAACAAAGCCGCTTCTAATTTCTTCTGCACGTCAGTATCTCCTATGCTCTTAGGAGGTTTGTCCATGCTCCATCCTTTTTCTCCACACCCCTGCAATCACTATCTCCACATGCTTCTCATCAATTACCAAATTCATTCTTCAATACCTGAAATCAAACAAATTTCCTGCCAAGTAGAACCATATTAGTGTATAAAATCAACCATTTTGTGGGCTAACATACTTCCCTCTTCTTAATTGCGAAGTCGTCCTCCACGAGCCACTATTGCTGCAATAAAATCCAAACAACCATGAATATGTCAATTTTCAATTAGTTCACATACCTTTTCATCGAGCCACCACTTCCACGGAACCTGCACTCATCGAAGCTATTAGTGCTAAAAAATCACTCATGAATACATACAAATCAGTCATTTCCAAAATGATCCAAGAACATGCACATATATGCAATTCCATTTCAGCCATGCATCAATTTGCTCATACATTCCATTATGAAAAATGGTCTCGACCAAAATAACACATGCACACCTTTCCATGTTTTAGATATGCAACTACCATTGCGGAAAACAGAAAAGAAAATACTGAAATAAACAACAACAACTGAAATGAATCCAATCGGAGATGCAAAAATACCCAAAATGCATACCCCATTATTGCACCTACTATTCGCTATGTACAATCATTCCATGACTAGACGTTCCCGAAGAATCCCCATCGTCGTCCTACAAAAGCCATCAAAACTCGAGTGCAAGTGAAGACATACATCACAACCCTAGAGTGTCCCACATACGAGAAAAACCCTCAGATAGAGCACACAAGTTGTAAAGCAAGACAGTTGCATTACCTCGCTAAAGCCTCATCCATAAGTACATATACAGTCTCCGTGCCTTCAAGAATGTTGATTCAAAGTGAGCTGATCTGTCGCAAGCCAACACATACCAATCACACAAGCAAATAACGTTCCCTTCCAGGCGATCATCGCCCTCTCCTCTCTCTCTCTCCCCCTCAGGAGTGGGGAATAACTTCATATGAAAATTTTATTTTAATCACACGTTGGCCTACATTGACACTGGATGCGATTCGTGGACGTGACCACCCGACCAGGTTGATTCCACCCATCTACCAACGCAATGCAGCGCACAACACACAAACACAAAATGATAACACATAACATATATCAGCTAGCCCATAACGAGGCTGGATGCGGCTCATGGTCGTGACTACCCAGCCACGATGGTTCCACCCCCCTACCAACCCGTTATGGCGTGTAGCTAAGACACAAACACATACTTCCAAGCCTATGGCGAAACTAGCTGCGGCTCATGGTCCTAACCACCCGGCGAGGATAAATCCACCCACCTACTAGCCCACCATAGCGCATTGGTACGATCACAACAACACAAATTTTTTCTTTTCTTTTCTTTTCTTCGGTTTTTTTTCATAGTTAATTAGTTCACCCAAGTCCTGAGAATTAGGGAGAGGAAGAAAGGGACTTTCCCACTTTTCCCACACATGCATGCAAAACATATACACACTAGCCTTTGACAGATCAACCACCTCTTCACTCCATTCTCTCAATTACAGACACTACATATGTATTCATCGATTTGACTTTTCACTAGGTAACTACAGCCAGCTATGCCTTAGTCCCTCGTACACCTATCCCTAGGTGTCCTAGAATGTGAGTCTCTGGGATGTCTCATGTAGTCTCACCTTGTACTCGCATCCCGACAACTTCCCTAAGGCGAGTCAGGCTCAGCTTCAGGAGCTCCGTCATCACTTCCTAGCGTTAGCACATCTGCCCAAGCCCACGTGATATCGTTTTCCTCGTTAGGCATTTCCCTAGAAGGATCAAAATAGTAGTATCGATCTCCCGCCCATCCTACATGTCGAGCTAGGTATTCCTCGAAACACTCAATGTAAAATGCAACACCCAAACCTTGGTTTATAAAGCATACCAGCCAATGCGCTTCCTCAACATCGTATTCCGTCTCAAAGTCGTCGACATCTATGTCCATGCGAGCGAACGTTTGGTCCGAGAAATATATCCTTAGCTCGTACAAGTAGAGTTGCGTAATTTGGTCTGCCATTTTGTTACTTAGGCTCTAATAGTCTCTGCATAACACAAAAAATATTAGAAGTCCAAAATTCTTGAGCTAGCAAGGAAGGATATTTATGACACACAAATCATAGCTTACATATGCGCATATATATAATACCATACATGTATGTACAAGGAGTCTACTTCGTCATTTCGTCTGGATCTCGTCTGGCTTCTCCCGTCCTAATATCACTTGAAATATGGTTTAACTCGAAGCGCGTTAACCTTCACGGGAGCATATTCTTCTCCTAAATCTTGAATTTGCATGGAACCATTAGAGTTGAGTTCCACCACCTTAAACGGTCCTGCCAATCTTGTTTGTAACTTCCCCGGGAATTTATAATATTTACTATCGTAAACTAGCACCAAATCCCCTTCTTGAATCACATAGGTTTTGAGATTCTTGTCATGCCTCTCTTTACGTCTCTTCTGAATAGCTTCCAAACTTTGTTGTGCGATGAGTCTCTTTTCTTCCAGCTTGACCAGTTGTATGTACCTCTCCTTTAATGACTCTTCCTCGCCCAACCTGGCTTCGATGGCCACTCTTAATGTTGGAACTTCTTTTTCGATGGGGAAGATGGCTTCCTCGCCATATACTAGAGAGAACGGAGTGCTCTTTGTCGTCACTCGGTAAGATGTTCGATATGCCCACAAGGCTTCCAAAAGTCTCTCATCCCAGTCTCGCCTATGCACAGCTACTGTCTTTGTCAGAATCTGTTCCAGAATTTTGTTGGTGACCTCCACTTGTCCATTTGCCCTCGGATAATATGGAGTGCTTTTTCTATGTTTGATCTTATAGAGTTCCATTAATTCTTCGATCAGTTCGTTGATAAAAATGTGTTCCTCTATCACTCACTATCTCCAACGGGCATCCGAATCGAGTGATAATTTGTTCATACAAAAATTTAGCAACATCCACAGCTCGGTCAGTCTTCAGAGCTTTGGCTTCCACCCACTTGGTAACATAGTCAGTACAGACCAAGATATATCTATTGGATCTTCGTCGTGAGGGAGGATCAATAGGCCCCACAAAATCAATTCCCCATTTCTCAAACGGCTTAAGAGCCAACACCGGCGTAAGAGGAGCAGCATGTGCTAATGTGGGTTTTCCCATTCGTTGGCATTTGTCACATTTCTTACAGTATTTATGTGAGTCTTTGAACAGCGTTGGCCACCAATACCCAGCTAATAAAATCTTTCTTGCCGTCAATTCACCAGCAAAATGCCCACCGCAAGGTTCTTCATGCAAAGCCCTCAACACTAGGTTTGCTTCTTCTTCCTCGAGACACCTCCGATAAATGCTCTCATGAACAAAATATCGATAGAGTTGCCCCCCAATGATGCTATGGTGCTTTGCCAGTGCTAACAATTTTTGCTTCTCTCTCTTGCTTGCTCCTGGCGGATATTTAGTAGTGCACAAGAAATTCACCAAATCGGCATACCAAGGTACTTTCGCATCAACCTGGAATAGATGCCCATCAGGAGCATCGTCGGGCACACCAGAGATTGGCTCCTCATTAACAATTCGAGATAAATGGTCAGCCAATATATGCGCTTTGCCTGGTCTGGTTACCACTGTGAACTGAAATTCTTGGAGAAGTAGCATCCACCTCATCAGTCGCCCTGATAGTTCTGGTTTATTAATGATATACTTAAGGGCTTCGTGATCCACATAAAAAGTGAAATGCTTTCCCATCAGGTAATGCCGATATTTGTTCACCGCAAAGATCATCGAGAGACATTCCTTTTCTGTAGTCGTGTAGTTCCTCTCAGTGCTATTCAAATTGCGACTTGCGTAGTAAATAGGATGGTCCAACTTCTTTTCATCGGCTTGGCATAGTACTGCTCCAACCGCAGTATGAGAAGCGTCGGCATGTACATGAAATTCCTTCGTCCAGTCGGGTGCTACCAAAATCAGTGCATTTATTAACCTCTCTTTGATCGAGTCGAATGCAACTTGACACTCTCCAGTCCACTCGTATTGTTGGTCCTTCCTCAAAAGAGTCGTCAGTGGTGCCGCTATGGACGCAAAATTTAATATAAAACGTCGATAATATATCGCATGGCCCAAGAATCCTCTGAGTTGCCGCAAATTTTGTGGAGGTGGAAGTTGTCCAATCTTTTCCACTTTATCCTCGTCAACCGCAATCCCTTTTTTGGAAATAACATGTCCCAAAAGCAATCCTCTTCGTACTCCAAATGTACACTTTTCAGGATTTAATGCGATGCCTTTTTCAATGCTTCTTCTTAAAATCGCTTCGATCCTCTCCATCATGTTTTCATCGTCGCCTCTGATTGCAAAGTCATCAAGAAATATCTCCATCCAATCCTGCAAGTAGTCTTGATATGCAGCTATCATTGCTCTCTGAAATGTGGCCGGTGCATTGCATAATCCAAATGGCATCACACGATATGCGTACGTACCCCATTCTGTAGTGAAAGTAGTTTTTGATTGATCCTGTTCATGGATTTGGATCTGGTTGTATCCACTGAAACCATCCAAAAATGAGTATAATTTATGGCCAGCCACTCTGTCCAAGATTTGATCAGTAAATGGCAAGGGGAAGTGATCCTTCTTTGTGCGCTCGTTCAACTTTCGATAGTCTATGCAAATACGGATTTTCTTATTTTTCTTCGGAACCACTACAATTGGTGATACCCATTCGCTGGATGCGATGGGATATATGAATCCTGCTTCCAATAATTTAGTCAATTCCAACTTGATCAATTCCGAGTAGACTGGATTTGTCCGCCTGAGTCGTTGACATATTGGTCGTGTGCCTTCTTCCAAGTCTATATAATGTTGGCAGATTCGGGGATCAATTCCTCTCAGATCACTGTATGACCATGCAAAGGCCTCGCTGAAATTTTTGAGTGTCGTTTTAATGCAATCTCGTACTCCATCTGGTAGCTCTGACCCTACACTCAAGAACTTTTCTGGAAAAACTTTCCATTTTTCCAACTGAGCTTCTCGCGAATATTCCTTATTTCTTGATGACACTGTGATTGGAATGTGCTCTCCGATCACGCGTGCACGGTTGGCCAGTAAATCATTGTCTTGTTCTCTTTCAATTGAACCTAGTTTCTTTAATGCAACTTTTGCAATGGCTTCCGACACTTTAGTCTTACTCTTCGCTTCTTTTTCCGATTCTCGACTTTTCTTTAGAATCTCTGCTTCTAGCATTCTAACTCTTTCTCGCAACTGTTGCACTTCCATCATCGGAGCTAACTCCAGCTTCAACTCTTCTTTTGAAGTTCCCTTTTCCAGGGATTGAGTAGCTTTGGTTTTACTTGCGTCTATACTCAACATGTAGCACTCAAATTCACTTGTATGCGTCAACCATCCCAGCAACTCCTGATCGGAATCGTCGTTATAGAGCAGTGGATTTTGATACTCTCCCATCTTCGTGTCTTGATTCTTAAAGAGCTACAAGTTGAACCCGTCTTGAAGCAGATTCTTGTAGGTGTCCGTGTTCAAAGAAAACCTAGCTCGTGCCATCTCGTGCCTTGCTTTCTCCTTCTCTTTCCTTTCCATCTCATCGACTATTATTGTCTTCTTCTTGTTGCTCGAGGGTGGGGATACTTGTATTTGAATCCGATCAAACTTTGGCCCTATTGAAATAAAACCTGTGCGCCAGTCATGCACACATTCAGCTTGCACCAGCCATGGCCGTCCAAGTAGGATCGAGAAGGTAGCCTCTGAGGTCCTTGGTCTTACTATCAGATAATCAACCTTAAACTCTAGACCGCCCACAACTGTACTTACATTCTTCAAAAGACCCGCAGGCTTCACTTGTGTTTGATCCGCCATTCTCAAGGACATCGGCGTTTCTTCCATGTGGTTGAGGCCCAAAGCTTTCATCATGAACTCAGTCATAAGGTTGACTGCGGCTCCACTATCTAACTGAGCACCAGGGACTGCATACCCTTTAATCTCGACCGTCACAGCTGGAGCATTTGAATCAATTTGCGTCGTAATACTTTGAATGATTCCTTGGACATCCTTATCTTGTCTATTTTTATCTCGAGCTTTCCTCGACTTCTTAATATATTCGTTGTAGAATTGTTTCCTATAAACAGGTGAACATTTTAGCAATGTGCCAATGTCCAGCGTGACTTCCGTGTCAGCGAGCAACTTTACAATATCTACTTCTTCGGAACTTTGTCTTTCCTTTCTAATCTTAGGAGCTTTCAATCTTTCAGGGAATGGTGCTATGCCCGGCACAAACTCCTTGGTTACTGGTGGAAGGATCTCAACCTCTTCCCCATCCTCAAGCTCTTGCTGCTCAACAAATCCTCCAACTTGGTTTTCTACCTCTTCGTGTTCAGCTATCCTCTCTTGACTCCCTTCTTCACCTTCGCCTCCTGGATTCTTCTTCGAGTACTCTTGAGTCCTTGTGACTACTGCCACAGTTGGATCTTTGTGTGGTTTCTTGGCCTCGTAAACATCCACAAAGTGCATCGACGAGCTAGAGCCTTCTTGAGGGTTCGGTGTCTTGAACACTACTCCGATCGTAGGAACGTGCTCTTGAGCTCTTGATGTGGGATGCATCTGAGTATCAACATAGTTCGAGGACCCTACTGGTCCTTTTTCCTTGCCGGCGGCAGCTCTTCGTTTTGGACAATCCTCATCAAAGTGGCCCTCCCCACTACAGTACCTACATAATGGAGTATAATCAATTGGCTTCTTTTCGTTTGGACATCTAGATTGAGTATGGCCAAATCCATGACATCTCCAGCACTGGATTGGACCATCTCTTCTTTGATCACGCGTGGCTCCTCTTGGATAGTCTCCTCCTTGACCCTGAGCACCATATCCATAAGTCGGTCTGTTTTCCCAACGAGATGTAGGTGGTACACTTTGAGCGGGCAATCCCGTGTAAGGTCTTTCTCTTGCATCTCCTAATTTCATGGTCCTTTCTTCATAGGCTCTCTTGTTGTAACATCGGTCCTCTGTGTGATTTGTTCTTCCACAAAAAGTACAACGCATCTTAGGTGGCGATCTATCTGTGAATACTCTCGAGACTGTAGGGCATTCTGAAGCCAAATGGCCGTAACCATGACACTTTCCACACCATGTATTCGATCGAAACACTTGATTCGGGTTTGTTGTGACCTCTGGTTTTACTGTGTATGTCTCCTGAGTTATTGTGGCAGCTTTTATAGCTTGTGTGACCAACTCCAATATTCGTTCTTCAGTTAGCGCAGGCTTTACCTCGCCTGGCGTGCTAGTGGCAGCTACAAAAGCTGGGGTCGTCAATGCGGGACTTCCTTGGCCAGGATCTTTCATCGGTATGTTTCCTGGCCTCCCATTGGCTCGTATAAGAGCTCCATCTTCCTCTGTTGGCATAATTGTACTTCCTCCCAAAGCCTCGCTTGCTCTTTAGCATCCATTAAAGTTGCAGGTCTTGTCAGGCTGATATGCTTCTGTGCCGTAGGATCTCGCAATCCTGAAATGAATCTTCGTTTCAATGTCTCATCGTTCGGGGCATTCACGCCCATCTTTCTTACTAACGTTTCCATTCTCTGAATATAGTTATCGATACTCTCATTGACTCCTTGTCGCAAATAATCCATTTGTTGGGCCAATCTGTCTTGAAAGCCTTGTCGTCAAAACTTTGCCAAGAAGGCTTCCTTGAGCATCTGATAAGTTCCACGCTCTTGTGGTGTCAGATTCCCATACCAATTGGCTGCCTCATCACGGAGAATAGCCGGAAAAATTCTCAACCTTTGATCCTGGTCAACTACGTCATTGGCCTCACAAGTAACCTCAAACAACTGGATAAAACTATCCGGATCTTCGTCCCAAGTACCTGAAAACTTGGTGAAGTCCCCCAAGTGAACTGAAATCCGCTGAGCCATTTCGAACAGAGGTGTGATGTCGATATCACTTCGATCCCAGAAATTTAATGCACGTGGCCTCAGGATCCCTCCTTCAAACTTCCGTACTTGACTCGCGACTCTCCTACGGGAGTACACGTTTTTGACTGATTTCTTCGAGCCAATCGAGGTCCACTCACCTGGCGGTTCCCACCTTCTCCTTTCTCTTTCAAGGGCTCTTCTCTGAGCGCGTTCCTCTCTTTGAGTTTGTGTTGCTCCTGACGATGAGCTCCCCTCGCTCATGTACTAGATCTTGGGTCCGCAAGCTCGGCCAACCTGTGGCGCTCGGCGAACCTATGGCACTCTCTTATAGAGACGTACCAAGCAATTTCCCGGCAAACGCACCAAATGAATAGCTCTTGAGCCCAAGGAAAAAGTGGTTTTACGAGACTTTATTTTGTTCAAATCCCTCGGAATCGGTCCACTTAGATGGCTTGGAAGCTGCAAAAGTATCTCCAATTGATGAGTTTATGCCCTCACCTTTCCCAACTCTCTTTCGCTCATACACATACATATGCTTTCACACACTCTTCTTCCACACTCTTATACACTCACACACACCCTCGCTCACTCCTACTTCCCCTTTCCCTCTATTCCTCTCCTTTCTCCTCTTACATACATGCACACACCAACACACATACACCCTCTCACATACCCTCATGCACACATGCACTCATCTGCACACACATATGTCTGACCCTTCTCTCATGCACTCGCTCTTTCTCACACTCTTCCCTATTCGAACATTTTTTTTCTCCTAGACTTTCTCCCTTTCTCACTTTTTCTCTCTTTCACACTCTCAATTACACGTGTTCCTTATCACATCTTCACACATGTCAGATACTCTTGCAAGCAAACCCTCCCTGAGGTTATACGTGATTAATATGCCTATGAATAATATATTTGGGCCACTAGCTGGTGTTCCTTGATTTTAACAACCAAGGAACCTATAACTATACTTTTGCATTCACGCCCAATTCCATAGGGAGCAGTTTTCAATTATCTCAGTTAAGGTTTTCACAACAACCGGCCAACTATTCCACTTCCTCAGAAACCACATTTTCCAACAATCTTAGAGTAATCGTGATGCAAGAGAACTCGTCTAACTGAAACATGCAGCCATCAACTATAATTGACTAATTTGATAGCATGATATACTTACCACGCACCTGCCTCAAAGCTATTTGTGTGATTTTAAAACATTGCGCTTTTTCAGTTTCATAGACGTGTTGACTTTTTTGCAACTGCATAATAATTTTTTTCATTTGCTTCAGCAAGTTCTTCCTTTAATGCAACATGTGTTACTGTTAGCTGTCTGTTCTCATTTAGAAGCCATTGTATCTTAGCATATTGTGCATTGATCCTTTTCTCCATGGATGACAGTCCATTGGAAAAATAATACGGATCCATAGAAGATGATGCAGCACCAGTATCTAACGTTAATAAATGTGTAAAGCTAGTTCTACATGCAGAAACTGGAGATAGTCTTTTCATGCCCCATCTCTCACATGGTGTCTCAGTTGGAAGCGAGGAATGTGCAAACAAGGCACCGTCCAATATGCAGGAAACCCGCTACGAATATGCATTGTATCATGCGGTTAGCTTTCTTAGAACCAGCGCGTTCAATGGAATGCTTGACGATGCTAAAATAAAGAACGAGGCTGTCGGACGACTGTTAAGGAAGACCACGTACTGAACGAAGGAAAGATTACCGAGGGATGAGAAAGAAAGAATGACGACGTGTCTGAGATAGCTGCGCAGAAGGAAAATAAACAGGCTACAATGGAGCCACTCATGAAAACATCCATGGCATACGAGCTGCCTTTAAGGAGCGTGTCTGGAGCAGCCGCTTCCAGGAACAACTGTTTATATACATATGTGATGAATAAATTACTGTGCAATTGTGAGATTGACTGATCGAGCCGAACTTCAAACCTACCAAGTTGAGATATGCGAGGGCAATGGAAATATCAGATGATCCTTCCTGTGCATCTTTCCTAATTGTATTTGAGTCATACATTCCTTGTGGCCATTCCCCTTCGTACGAGTGCTACAGAGAGAAGAAATAGAAAGGTAAGGGGTCGACTCAAGTATATGATCATACCTTCCTTGCGTTCATCAAGCACTGTTGTCCCCCTTTTTTATACGGCCTGTATTAGCTTTTGTACTTGGAAAATTCCCCTTTTGAGAGACCTTGGCTCTTCCTCCCTGGAGCTCCTTCAGATTTCGAAGTTATGACTCTGCGCGCGATAGAAGTTCTTGAATTTTTCCCTCTCGAACTGCTCTCTCAGCATTCCCATCTTGAAAAGCATCAAAGTCCACAATCATCAGAAGAGCTCAAGCCCAAAGAAGAAACTCTGTGCGCCCTTTTTGGCTGTATGTATCCAGTCTCAAGCTGCACAACTTCCCAACATTTTACGCGGCTTATGTTGTTTGTCGTCATTAACAGACGGATGCTCAGGAGAAAACGGTGATATGCTTGCTGAATTTGATTCATATATCCTAATGTCAAGAGGAGAAAATTTCCTACCTTCTGCTTTCTTTGGCTAAAAAACTTCCGTCATACTTGAGGATGCAGCTTATGTTATTAGTCATTATCTAGAGATGGATTCTCGAGAAGAAGGGAATCTGCTACTGAACTTCATCCATAGACCTTCATGGACCGACTACAAAAACTCTGACCTACTGCTTTCTTCTGCAGAGGGCTTTCAGTCATACTTGAGTGCTAGAGATGGATGCCCAGTAAGTTAGGAATCCGCTTCCTGAATGTCACTCAAGACAGACTCCCGTATTGCTATGTAGGTCCGGCCTTTTAATGAGCCAAGCGATGGAGTAGTCCCCCTTCTTTTCTGTTTTCTTTTCGTCAGAGCCCCCACTCCTCTTTTCTGTTTCTCCCTGTCAGAGCTGCCAAAAAAAAACGGCCTACCCCCCCTTTTTTGTACAGCCGCACGTCCCCAAAGGCATGGAGTGAGGTAGATCTTTGAGCGTGTATATGGGACCCAGCCACTATCTGATTGACGTGCATGTGGAAATGCCTCATCTGCTTGTGCATTCTCCCAAACATCAGAGTGGATCTCAACCTTAGCATGAAGGATCTCAAATGGTGCAGTATGATTGCTTTCTGTCAGGTCAACTCGGAAATTCTTATCTCGATTTTTTAAGCTGACTCTCTGCCTCTGTAAGCTTCCTCCAAGCATCCACAAGCTGAAATTGTATATCTCGTGCTTGTTCTTCTAAACGCCTGACCTGCACCCGTCTCTCATCTACCAGGCGAGCAAATGTCTGCTCCTGCTCTTCTATGGCTTGTTTTAACCTTACTGCGACACTGAGCTCGTTTTGATGTTCATCTTCATCTTCTGCCCGAAATCTTTTCATAGGCTTCAGCGGGTCTATTCGACCCCTCATTTTCAGAAAACAAATGATGATAAAATAAGGTACTTAAGTTGCTTTCGACCCAAAGCCTAAATTTCAGAGTAGTTCGTCGCTAAAACTTCAAAAAGATAATAAAAAACTCAGCCGCTATGAATGCTCCCCTGCCACCAGACATGAGAATTTCGGTACGAGACATCGAGATGTTGTTAGACTTTTTTGTTTTCCATTACCCGTACAGAAGACTTTGATAAAAGCATTCTCAACATGAAAGAGATGGACAATAATATACTTCGCATTGGCATCTCCACGATTTAATACCTATGCAAAACCTTTTCTTGATAAGAATCATCCGAGCTTGATCAACACATAGTTCTGTTGTCGTTCATAAATCATCCTTTACATGACGAATTTCGTCGGCACGAAATGGCGGGAGTGAACTTGCATAAAATATGCAGAGAGAATGGCCCACGCTTGAGTACAACTCGTTCCACTTCATTGGGAACTCATTGGAGAATCAATGAAGTGGGCATTGAACATGGAGACTCGAGAGGTGAGCTACCTTTGGTGGTTTCTCAGAGAAATGCCCCCCTGAAACAAAGCCGCTTCTAATTTCTTGTGCACGTCAGTATCTCCTATGCTCTTAGGAGGTTTGTCCATGCTCCATCCTTTTTCTCCACACCCCTGCAATCACTATCTCCACATGCTTCTCATCAATTACCAAATTCATTCTTCAATACCTGAAATCAAACAAATTTCCTGCCAAGTAGAACCATATTAGTGCATAAAATCAACCATTTTGTGGGCTAACAGCTTGATTTACTTATGCATTAATCGGCTAGATATTCAATTTGCTTTCTCACAGATGAGCAGGTTCATGCATTGCCTAGGTGTCAAGCATCGGCAAGCGGTTAAGCGCATCTTTCACTACTTGAGTGGTACCCGACTACTTGGATTGTTTAATCCCAAGGGGGGATCACTACCACCAGATTTACATTCTTCTTCTGACTCTAACTCCGCTGGTTGCTATGACACTTGTGTGTCCACAAGTGGTTTTTGCTTCATGCTTGGTAGCTCATGCATGTCTTAGTTGAGCAAGAAGCAGCCTACTATGGCCACTTCTAGTTGTGAGCCTCAGTATAGAGAAGCTTTCACAGTGATTGTTGAGTGTGTGCAACTCAGATGCCTTATGGCTAATTTGGGTGTTGGTAAGTCTTCTGCCACCACCATCTTCACTGATAGTCAAAGCGCATTGATAGTTGTGAGGAACCCTGTGTTCCATGCTCACACTAATCACATTGAGGTGCACTATCATTATGTTAGGGAGAGGTTGTCTCTTGGAGAGATCAGTTTGGCATATGTGCCCACACAAGAGAACATTGCATACCTTTTGACAAAGGCTCTACCTAGGGAGAAGTTTGAAGCTTTCCGCAGCTTTGGGCTTACTTCCTTTTGTGGAGTGATTCCACATAGCTTGGCACTTCCTTATACATGAGTGTAAGCTCCTTTTTCACCGCATCACTCCCAAGGGGGATTTGTTGATATATTTAGGTAGTGATGTATGTGAACACAGTAGGACTACGAGGGCACTTTTCTCCCTCTTTAAGACGTTTTTTTCCCCCAGCTTGTATATACGCCTATACCTTAATGGGTCTCTTATCTTTGTACATTCTAGTGGTAATACGTTAGTATTGTATGTTGTGCTCCAAGCTTCTTCTTCTTCCTTGTGTTTTTTGCATGCTTCTGCAGACCTCGAACTCCAACATTCAAATCCTAAAGGAGGACAGAGATGCCAGAGTAGCATACCTCAAGGATTTACATAACATATATCAAGCCAAATCAATGAGATTTTTTTTTTCAAAAGTAAAAAAGCCTATAAGCTCATTTAATAGTTTTGATATATTAGAGTACTTCTTTATCTTATTTGGAAGAGTATATGAAAGAGTATCAGATAGGCATTTTGGGAAAAGAGCCTAGCTCAGTTTGGGAGTATTCTAAAAGTCATTTTCTTCTTACAAAAGAATTTTCCATAAAGTAAACCCTAGTTGGAGAAGGGAGCTTTTGAAGAATCATGAAGAATTCAGATCAGTATGGATAGATGCACCAATGATCTTCATATTAGATCCTCCATACTTTCCAAATCACTAGAGATGAATGCAACTAGATTTTAGGGAGCAGAGAAGAAGTGGAGAAATTCCAAAGACTTGGCTATTTTTTCAAAAGTTGGCATGAACTCCATGGGGACGATGTCCTACCAAGTCATACATGCTCAATGTATGTGATACCTTCATAGTAGACATGCAGGGATTCATGGAATATACATGTATAGTACAACTCAAAACTCTTAAAATGATTAAATATTGTCTGGAAAAATTTACAAAAGTCCATATTAGGACTATGAAATTTTAGGGATTTAATTCTTTGATCGAAGCACTTGTTCTTTATATGAGTGAAGCTCTAGATGGAAAATGTTCAATGGGCTATTATACTATGGTCATTTTTATATAGAGTATACACTTACAAACATTCAAACATTCTTTTACAATATGATTTTTTGAAAAGGAAACAAAGATTTTTGGAAGATTATCTATGGGACTTCAGGAGAGACTTGCAGCATATGAAATGATATATTTAGAATATCAAAGGAGAAATAAAATGGATGCATTAGAAGGATCAGTGAATTGGAGGAAAACTATCATAGAGTTAGTGAATGATATGAATTCATACGAAATACAAAAATATACCAAGATTCAACAAGCGTACAATACAACACAAATAAAGGATTGAATATTCTATATGTGCAACTGAAGAATCGATGAGGATATCAAAAGACTAGGAGGGGGAGGATGTTGAATGAAGATTTTAATGAAGAACCCTCTCTAGCACATTGTATGAAAAATGATGTATATTTCTTTGCAAATAGACTGAAACGTAGAGTTAAGAAGCTCTAAAGTTTGTAAGACTTGGTAAGACTCTTCCTTAGATTACTTTGGAGTTATGTACAAATCCTAAGAGTCATTGGATAAGTAGAGGTAGTAGTTTTGGAGCCTAGAAGTTGCAAAATCTGAGAAAATGGTTCATTTTTGGAAGGTATTTAAGTCAATGATCTACTGCTAAGAGGGCACTCTTGATAATTTTTATTCTTTAGCTATTGAGAATAAAGCTCTCTCTTTTTGGCTCTCATCTTCTCTCATGTGTTCTTGTCTTTTTGATAGAGTTTATGTGGATTATTGTGTGTTGTTTGGTTGAATCTTCACAAACAGAGTGATTCTAGAATTTATTTGAGATCATTGAGAAGCTTATTATTGAGCTAGAGCTTCATTGGAGTTGTTTGAATAAAGCAGATAGTTTTGGATTGGCTTCATCATTGGTTTTTATTCAAAATAATTAACTTCTGTGTTACATTTCGTTCTATATCATGAAATGGCATGGTTTAGGCACTTAAATCACTTGATTTGGTGTAATATTCAATGAGATATGATCATTTTAAGTTTTCAATTTTTATTTCTTAGGAGATCATATTTTTCAATTTAATCATCAATTCTTTCATTTTTTGATGATTCTATGTAAAGATTTGCTTAATTCTTGTGAGAGTGGTTGATCTATGGTTTACTACATTAGGCTTTAAGAAAGAATCAAGTTATCTTATCTTTGGATTGACAATTTGAAGAAGTTTCTTGAATCATTGAAGCAGAAGATCATTGAAACCACCTGATCTATAATGGGATGTATGTTTAAATGATAAGGAAAACACCTTGCAACGTAGTCTCTTCATTGAAATCAAGTCTTCCCCTTCAAAGAATATTATTGTGCGTGTAAACAAATCCTGTTATCTTATCACAAGAGCTAAAAAGACCATTCTTATTATTGTTGATGGTAGTACATTGATACGCTCATATGTCTTATATGTGTTCGTGATCAAGAAAATATTATTGTCATTCTCAGCAGCAGCCAAAATTGACTTGGTCATTAAATTTATTGATGACAAGTATCTCAAATGATAATAATATCAGTATTTCTCACATTATGTCATGGGCTATATAAGCTCATAGATTATGCAAAATCTAAGAGTGTTTCAACATGTTTAGTTCATGATTCTTAGGCTATTTTAGATGCAAAACTTTGACATGCATGCTTCACTTGTTTGAATTTTTTTAGTTCGCCACACTTGCGAAAATTTGATTCGGTTTCCTCTTTACCCAAACATGAGGGGCCTTCTCAGCATGTTTGGTGAGGGCTATATTTTTGGTAGAATTGAGTGTTCTTTCTTCCCCAAATATGGTTCAATTAGAGCTGCACACAAAATACAACTTGTTCACAATGATGTTTGTGGCCTTATGGATACATCTTCATTTAGGGATTACCTATATTACACGGGTTCCATTGTAATTTCTATATGCATGCATGGCTCTATCCGTTGAAAATGAAGTTGGAAGAATTCATGTTCTTTAACAATTCCTAGTTATGGTTAAAAATATGTTAGTATATAATGGGTACTCTCCATTTGGATCTAGGTGGAGTATATGTCTTCTGAATTTAATGCATTTTTGAATGTTGTATAGTGTTGTATGTACCTCAAAAGAATGTACTCTCTAAGAAGAAGAACATGCCTCTCATGGAAATGGAAAGGTTTATGGTCAAACATCAGACTTTAGCACACAACTCTTGCTCAAGGCTTCTACGTGTGTCTACTCAAAGGATACGTATGAAAATTTGATTTTTCTTATAGGTGATAGTCCAATGTTTCTCCTAGTGAGGCAATTTCTCAACCTTTATGGGCTTCAAATGATGATGTAGATCATTCTATTTTTTATGTAAATCTTACATGATGCACTTATTGATGAAAGAGCTTACACTGAAGAGCAAAAAAATGTGCCTAAATGCTTGGTGAAGACCCTTAGAGATAGCAAGTTAGATGCATCTTTTTCATAGCGTACTCATTGAGGCTCTCGTAACACTTCTTTTGCATCATATTGTTATGCAATGGTTGCCTCCATTCTTTGCAATGGTGATGATGTTTCTTTTAAAGAAGCACAAAATCTGGAAAATTGGATGGTCGTTATGCAATCAAAGTATGATGTAACCAGGGTAAAAAATAAGACCATCCCCCTCACTCAAAAGTATATAAATATGGGCGAATTTATCGAAATATCTCATATCATAATTATAAATATTTTGACAAATTTTGGTGACATATTCCATTTGTAATATAGAATAGTTGGCGAATTCATATGATTACTCCCATTTGAAATATAAAAATTTAGCTGATTATGTGATAATGTTGCTTAAAACATAGATATTGTTTGAGTATTTGATATCATTCACTACACTAAATCACCTATTTTTCTATCTTTCTTTTGTAAAATTCTTCAATTTTGCTACATCTTCCATTGCTTGGTCAGACTTCTTATCACCTTTGTTAACCATAGGGATAGAGACACATGCATTCATAGATGCACACATAATGCACACACATAAATACCCACATACACATGCACACTTGCACATATATACACATACATACACTTGAGCATATGCATATCTACACACCCACATACAATTGCAACTCTTATCTCTCCAATAAAATTTTGCAACTTTTGAGAACAAAAAGAACAAGCAACACACTATCAAACCAAGGCTTTTGATCACAAGAAACAAAAATAATACAGATTTCATTCCATGTACTACTGAATCCTTCTCCTATAACATCAATATAATTGCCTAATGCATTGACTTAGTAGTTTGAATGAGAAAATGTCAAGTACCTACCAAGGTGAACTTTTGATTGAAGAAACATGTATGCCCTCAACATGTTCTCTAAAATCTGATTGAATCTCTTCATCCAATTCCTAGTCCAACAATGGTCATCACCATTCATCTTAGAAGAATCCTAAATTTGCAAAAAACAATATTGCAAGTGTGTTTTGTAAACCTAATATCTGCATAAAAAAGTATGGATATTGATAGCACATGCCATTTGAATATATGTTGAATAAACAAATCAACAAATTGTGCAGCTCTCATTATGTGTCTATGAAATGAGCAGTCTTGCTCAATGCATCAACTAGCACTAGAATGGTATTGGAATTTGGGAAGCTAGAACACACACAAACAAGAGGATGAAGAAGCTTAGGAGCACAACACACCATGTATTGCTAAATGTGGAATATTCAAAGATAGTATCTTGTTAAGATTATGGGTGTATATACAAGCGAAGGGGGATAAACCTCATAAAAACAAAGCAAGTACCCTAGCAATCCTAAGTATATTCATAGACATCACGATTCGATTATACTAGCAAACCCCCCTTAGAAATGATGCAAGCTAGTATTCATGTAACAACAATAGTATCCCAATAATCCTACTATTCACACACATCACCACCAAAGTATACTAACACATAAACTTAACATATTCCACAATCTACCTAAGATCAATACATACACATATGAAAAGCTTACAATTATCAAAGTAATTTCATTTCCACATCTAGCTGCGCATTTGATCACATCCATTGCAACAACTAGACACCCACATACAAAGCATGCAACTATACAAAAACATACCTGCCAATCTTACGCAACTCACTAAGGGACACTAACATATCCAGCAAGCCTCAAAGGCATGGATTCCACCGCTGTTACATCTTGGACTAGCGCCCTTCAAATGTTTCTAAGAGATACCAAAATGCCTGCCCAATCTTTTCAATAGCAGCCATCCTAACTTTCAACTTCATTAGCACATCAAAACCAATCACAATACCCTTCAATGCCTCCTCTCTATGTATGCATGCATGTACGTACCAATGTCCTCACACACATTTTTAAGAGATACATACCCGCGCATTTGATCACATACATTGCAAAAACTAGAGACGCACAAACAATGCATGCAAACATATAAAAACACAGCTGCCAATCTTATGCAACTCACTGACAATCTTATTCTCACCCAATTGCATTTTACAACCCACCTTCCACTCTACAAACTTCCAATAGCCCATTGTCAACCGAAGGACGAGTTACTAATTCCTTGAGCTTCCACCTCTAACTTCACTTCACTCTCTACTTTACCTAACACAAACCCTCAACCAAGCTTGAGCACTTCAACTCAACACTCACTCCAAGTCCTACTCACCCTACATTAATTTCCCTCAATTCAATATCTTAAACATTCTCCCACTTTTTGAAATCCGCAACCCTCAACTCTCACCATTGACTTTCACGCACAATCCACACTTGGTTCATTCATTTTCTATCACTCCCTCACTTGCACACTTCCATGCACTCACAAATACGCACATCTAAACACACATACATACATGGAATGCAACACACACCTCTTTCCCTTCCTCTCTCTCTCTCTCTTTCTCTCTACACACACACATGCACATACACGCATCAGATCTCACCACTCTCTCATTCACTCTTCATATCTTTCATACACATACTCGTTCATTTCCCATTCACATATGTAGATCTCTTCAACTCATTTTTTTTCAGACACATATATACAAAGGTATACAACAATACATATATATACACATATGTCTAAAGAGAGCACTTTGATGGGGTGCCCATTCAGCATAACAACATTCTCTCTGTTAGTTAAGGTTCCACATACTTGGAAAACAAACAAAAAAGTTACCTTGTTTGGGCTTATAGATTCTTCTTGCATTTACACATACAACTACAAAGCCTCTTCAACCTGATCATGCTCTACATATGCAGCTAGTATTACGTGATGTCTAGTCCAATACCACAATCCACATGCATTAACATGACTTTAAAGTTAAATTTGAGTTCATCCATGAATCTAGCATGACCACATGATGAGAGGATGTTAATGAGCGTTACATCATCTATTTTGATGCAATGTCTTTGCAGCTTGTCAAACCCAAAATGCAATCGATCTGCACTCTCTTTTGTACATATACATGGTACCTAGCACGAATCCAATTAAATTGAATGCAATTCTATTCTGTAGGCTTGTTTAAACACGGTCACCTTATCTTCAAATCAAATTAGGATACTCAGTTGTTCTTCAACAATCATATATAGCATGAGAAATCCAAGCAAACCCCAAATTCACCCTCATACGAAAACACAACTATAAGCTCATGTTAGTCAACCACAAGATCATACAACCATCAGCACAAAATGCAAACAAAAGATAGGACAAACTTGAACAAAGAATCAACAAGTGAAAACTACCAGGATCGATGAGAATCAACAAGTGAATCGACAAGAATTGCTAATATAACAGTCAAAATTTTAGTGAAGCTTCCAGCACAATCAACAACAAAAGGACGAATCGACCAGCATCCGATTAATAGAGAATTCGGAGAGCAACAACATGCATCAGCAGGACAAAATACACACATCAGTTGATGATTTTTAGTAGCAAATATATGCTGATCTTCAAGCATAGACAAAAGATAATCAACTAGATGTACTTCAACACATGAATTTAAACATACAAATTAGAAATATGTATAGACTAATGAGAGGATCGAAAGTCTTGTAGGTAAATAGTATTTCATAATGTACTTCTCACCATTTGCAAGGAATGAAACTTTAGATGATGTAAAAAGCAAGGAAACCTTGATGCATATATAAAGAGATCATGGATCAGTAGAGTTCACGAGCTTATACAAATTTGGGTAGTACAAGTCCCAAAAGTTACGCATATATATGTATGTACTGTTGTGTATAGACTGTTATGTATATATTATATATTGTTGTATTTACATACATACATACTGAGTATCCTGATTTGATTTGAAGAATAAATGTAAATACAACAATGTATAATATATACGTAACAGTCTATACACAACAGTACATACATATATATACGTAACACATTATATATATATATATATATATATATATATATATATATATATATATATATATATATATATATATATATATATACACACACACACACACACACACACACACACATGAGATAGGCAGCCACCGATAGACTCACACGAGGATATGCAGCCTTAGCCATCTTAGAGTGGAGATGTCACCAGGCACACTTCCAGGAGCCCCACTCAGAGAGGACCTCTGGCAGCTCTACATTAGTCAGACATGGCACACAGCACACATGGGATTAAGACTATCACACTACCAAGACTAGTTCATAGACATACTAGCAAAGGGTTTCATCCAACGACCATGCTACATGGATCCTTACATGCCTCATAGCTCGAGGGTACCAATTGGCCAGTTGAGTGTCTCATCACATCGACTAGAGATTGAGATAGGTCGATCTGCAGACATTCCTAGAGAGGAGCAGATCTGCAGGATATGCAGAGTAGAGATGGAGGATGAGGAGCACTTTGTATGGAGATGCAGATTGAGCACTCTGTTTATATGGCAGCCCACCCTCCGAGAGATCATGGGCTCTTGAGATCAGCGATAGCTCGGGTGATTCTTACTAGCATTAGAGAGTCATAGAGATTCCCTACTTCATTCTACTACAACTGCCAGATAGGAGGGAGACAGAGTAAGCTCACTAACTTCTTCGTTCCATGACGGCCCTCCCACCCTCATCTCACAAATCGAGAGGGGTGACTCTGCATGGATTTCACAAGCCTCATAGTTGTAAGATCAAGAAACCTCCCCTGTTGAGCCTTTTTTGCTGCCCACTTTAGAAAATAGTACTACCTATGCCAATCAGACTCATTTCTGAATTCCTAAGACTACTTGCCAGTTCTCGAATCACCATCCCAAAGTTGTATACATCAAATTTCTAGCTCACTATTGTTTGTGATAACCATTCTCGTATAATATAAGCTGGTGTTCCCCAGATAACAACATTTACAAACAATTTCCCCTTAGAGATAGCTTAGCAAGCCCCAAATCAGCTAGCTTGGTACAAAATTTTCATCCAACAATATGTTCTTAGGTTTCACATCAAAAAGTAGGATTGGTTTCTCAAAATCTTCTTGCAAGTAAGCTATTCATGTTGGAGTTAGACGTCTGCGGAAGCACGCGAACAACACAAGGAAGAGGAAGAAGCTTGGAGCACAACACACAAGACTGAATGTATTACTAGAGAATGTACAAAGATAAGTAGCCCATTAGGGCAATAGGCGTATATACAAGCCGGGGGAAAAAAACCTCCTAAAGAGGGAAAAAAGTGCCCCGGCGGTCCTAGAGTGTTCACACACATCACTACCTAAATATATCAACAAATCCCCCCTGGGAGTGATGCGGTGAACAAGGAGCTGGCACTCATGTATAAGGAAGTGCCGAGCTATGTGGAAATCACTCCACAAAAGGAAGTAAGCCCAAAGCTTTGCGGAAAGCTTCAAACTTCTCCCTAGGCAGAGCCTTCGTGAAAAGGTCTGCAATGTTCTCCTGCGTGGGCACATATGCCAAGCTGATCTCCCCAGCAGAGAACCTCTCCCTGACATAGTGATAATGCACCTCAATGTGCTTAGTGCGAGCATGGAACACAGGGTTCCTCGCAACTGCCAATGCGCTCTGACTGTCAGTGAAGATGGTGGTGGCAGAAGACTGGCCAACACCCAAATCAGCCATAAGGCGTCTGAGCCACACACACTCAACAGTCGCTGTGAAAGCTGCCCTATACTCAGCCTCACAACTGGAAGTGGCCACAGTAGGCTGCTTCTTGCTCAACCAAGATATACATGAGCTACCAAGCATGAAGCAAAAACCACTGGTGGACACACGAGTGTCATAGCAACCAGCCCAATCTGAGTCAGAAAAAGCATGCAAATCTGGCGGTAGTGATCCCCCCTTGGGATAAAACAACCCAAGTAGCCGAGTACCACTCAAGTAGCGAAAGATGCGCTTAACCGCTTTCCAATGCGTGACTCCTGGGCAATGCATAAACCTGCTCATCTGTGAGACAGCAAACTGAATATCTGGCCGAGTAATGCATAAGTAAATCAAGCATCCAACAGCCTGCTGATAGAGAACAGCATCAAATGCATCTCCAGCATCATGAAGACTCAATCGTAAACCTGTCTCCATAGGAGTGGCAATAGGCTTACAGTCTTCAAGGCCAAAACGCTGCAATAATGTGTCAATATATTTCGTTTGACACAAAGCCATTCCACCATCAACTTGCATAAACTGAATGCCCAAATAGTGATGCAAATGCCCCAAATCAGACATCTCAAATGAGGCATGCAAATCAGCCTTGAAATCAGCAATATGCTTCTCAAGAGGACCAGTGAGCAGCATGTCGTCTACATAGACAACAATGATCAAAAGCACATCATTAGCACGCTTAACATATAAGGTGCTTTCAGTTGGACTGTTTTCAAAACCATGTGCAATCAGATAGGCATGTATTTTCTCATACCAAGCACGTGGTGCTTGCTTTAAACCATATAACACTTCTTAAACCTGCACACCTGGTTTTCATGCCCTTTCTGCACAAAGCCACGGGGCTGAAAAACATACACTTCTTCATGCAAGTCACCATTCAGAAATGCTGTTTTAATGTCCAACTGATGTACATTCCAACCATGATGGGCTGCAAGTGCACAAATGCTCCGAACAGTAGTCATACGGCATGTAGGTGCAAAGGTCTCATCAAAATCAATGCCTCTTTCCTGCGCATAACCCTTTGCAACAAGCCTAGCCTTATACCTGTCAACTGTACCATCAGGTTTACGCTTCAGCTTGTATACCCACTTAGTGCCAATGGCCTTCTTGCCAGGAGGCAAGTCACATAAAGACCATGTACCATTCTTCATTATAGCATCATATTCAGATTGCATAGCAGCCATCCAATTTTCTGAATTTTGTGCTTCATCAAAAGAAACAGGCTCATTCTCATCACAGAGACTAGATGCAGCCATAGCATAGCAATCTGATGCAAAGGAGGTACTATGAGAGCCTGAACGAGTACGATATGACAAAGGTGCATCTAATTTGCTGTCACGCAAAGTCTGCACCAGCCATTTTGGCATAGTTTTTGCCTGTTCAATATCAGCTCTCTCATCAACAAGTGCATCATGTAAATCTGCATCAGAAATGGCATGATCTGCATCATCATATGAAACCTGCAAAGGCTGAGAAGTTGCCTCATTAGGACCAGCGCTAGCCTGTCCACCTGTAAAAAGAGGCATCAAAGTATCATACATGTCTTTGGAGCTAACAGATGTCTCCTTAGTACATGAAAGCAATGGCTGAATAGCATCTTCCACAAAGACAACATCACGGCTAACCAGAATGCGTTTAGTCTGTGGATGATACAGACGATAGCCTTTACTTTCAGAACTGTACCCAACAAAAATACATTTTACTGCCTTATCATCCAATTTTCTGCGATGTTGTTCAGGCACTAATGCATATGCCAAACAACCAAAAACACGCAGATGAGCAACAGATGGCTTGCGGTCATGCCAAGCCTCATATGGAGTGATAGACTGCAACGCTTTCGTGGGACACCTGTTCAGTACATATGCTGCACACATGACAGCCTCAAGCCAGAAACTATGTGGTAAAGCCTGACTTTTGACCATGCACCTCGCCATCTCCATGAGTGACCTGTTCTTTCGTTCAGCAACTCCATTCTGTTGAGGTGTATATGGCACTATACACTGGTGTTTTATCCCACGTTCAGCCAGAAATGCATTAAAATCTGAAGACATATATTCCCCCCCTCGATCAGAACGGAGGGTGCCCATTTTACATGCTGACAGATTTTCAGCCAAAACCAAAAACTGTTTGAAGCACATGAACACTTCGGACTTTGCTTTGAGTGGATATACCCATGCATGCCTGGAAAAATCATCAATGAAAGTCACGAAGTAAAGGTAATTTCCAAAAGAGGGTGTCTGCATAGGACCACAGACATCACTATGTACAAGCTGCAATTTCTGCATAGCCCGAACTGAACCATCTTTTGGAAAGGAAGAACGCTGCATTTTGCCCAAAATACAGCCTTCACAAACATGTTTTCCAGGTGCCTCAAGTTTGGGCAAAGAGGACACCATTTCAGATTTCTGCAGGCGTAACAAACTAGCAAAATTCAGATGACCAAAGCGTGCATGCCAAAGCTTTGCATCTGACATAGCCTGAGAATCATGAACTGCACATGCCGAATCATTCACAGATTTTTCATAGTCTATGAGCTTATACAGCCCACGACATAAAATGCCAGAAGCAATAATCACATCGCCATTTGACAGATCATGGACTGTACACCTGTCATCAACGAATTTCACAACCAAGCCAATCTTGGCTAATGCAGAAACTGATAACAGGTTCTTTTTGATCCCTGGCACAAATAAAGCATCTGACAAAGTGAAAGAACTACCATCAGCAGTAGTCAGAATGATCTTACCAACTCCCATAATAGGATAAGAGGAGTTATTGGCGCATGTGACAGTATTCCCTGTAGGGGCAGGCTCGAGTGAAGAGAAGAAACTGCGCTGCGAGGTAATATGTTTGGTTGCCCCACTGTCAAAGTACCAAACATCTGAGTCTACTGCAGACATGCACTGATCATGAGAAGATGGGTCAAAACTGCAAACAGTAGTAAACACCCATTCTTCTTCCTGCACAAGATTTGCAGACTCTGTTTTTGGTGTAGAGGCCTCTGCAACAACCATTCCAGCCTCTTTCTTCTTTGCCTCTTTAGCAGCCAGTTTTGGACAGTTCTTTATAATATGATCATTTCCTTTACAGTACTTGCAGAACAATTTCTGCTTTTCTGATTTCTTCTCATCTTTATCCTGGTTCTTCGATTGTGCAGCATTTGCAGATTTCTGCTTACTAGTAGAAGAGCTCCATTTTCCTTTGCCCTTCTGACTAGCCAGGAAAGCTTGATCTGCAACACGCATAATGGACCTATTCTGCCTGGACTGATCTTCCTGCAACAGAACAGAGACTAATTCCTCAAATGACAAGGCATTCGGATTGCCTTTCATCATCAATCGAAGAGTAGAGGCAAAACTCTGATATGAATCAAGAAGGCCATTCAGAACGGTCTGCACAAGTGAGCTATCTGGTATAACCTCATCAGCAGAAATCAATTGTTCCTTCAGGTCTTTGATCTTTGTAAGAAAACTGTCCATCGAATCACCTTCATTCATGTGCTCACTCTCCAACTGTTTTCGGAGGTAAGCAACACGAGCCTCATTCCTAGCCTGGTACAAAGTGGTAAGTGTATCCCAAGCATCCTTTGCTGTTCTGCAAGAGCGAATGTGAGGAATAATGGCACGTTTGACAGACAAAGCTATCAATGCATGTGCCTGGGCATCTCTGCCATCCCAACGAATCTGCTCTGCAGTAGGTGCAACAGAAACAGCAGCACGAACAGGAATCTGCGGAATATCATCTTCGACACCATCTTCATCAGCTCCAACACCTGTATTTGCAGTACCTGTCGTTACAGGTGTAACAGGACGTCTTTCAACACCCTGCACAATGTTCCACAATCCTTTTGCAACCAGTACATGTCGCATCATATAAGCCCATAATGGGTAGTTGGTACCATCCAACTTATCCTCAACAGCCAACATACGGAATACATCACTGCTTTCAGCCATGGCCGGTGACTAAAATACCTTGATGCAGAAAATTGACTGTATCTCAAAAAGTTGAACAGAACTGCCCAGACGAGTTCTGCTAGACCTGTAGCAGACTTCGAGACGCTTAAACTGGCGAACAAAAACTGGTATATACCTTTGGCACAAAAGGACGAAATAGCCTGCACAAGCACTGCGATAGTGCGTTCGGAGGCCGAAACGAGCTCAGATCGCGATTTCGGCACCACAAAGCTAAGCTGTTTTGATCTCGAAAACACCCTGAGTATGCTCACCAAATTTTGTGCGAATCTGAGACTGCAAACGGAGGAGTGTCGACGGCACCCTAGAAGAATCAACGACCTGCTCTGATACCAATTGTTGGAGTTAGACGTCTGCGGAAGCACGCGAACAGCACAAGGAAGAGGAAGAAGCTTGGAGCACAACACACAAGACTGAATGTATTACTGGAGAATGTACAAAGATAAGTAGCCCATTAGGGCAATAGGCGTATATACAAGCCGGGGGAAAAAAACCTCCTAAAGAGGGAAAAAAGTGCCCCGGCGGTCCTAGAGTGTTCACACACATCACTACCTAAATATATCAACAATTCACTTATGTCAGCTTGTGATTTTATTGGTCTCCACTATGTCTATATGAAATAGAGCATAGAAAATGCCAAAAGAGTATAAAAAAGCCTCAACTTATTTCCACTTTCCTGAGATTGAATTTGCAACCACGTTATCTCCAACCTTCCCAAGGTTGTCCTCATCAAGGATGTTTCTATGCCACTCTGCTCATGCAATATTTGATTACTCAATTCACTCATGGCCTTGAGTGGACAAGGTTTTTGACCTTCTATTTCACTATAGCGTGATCAACAATGTTTAATAACCATGGTTGTACCAAGGTTCACATGCAGTCTAGTACCAAGTGCAAGCACATGAAACACATCCAAGCTAACTTTGTGGTTCTTGTTTCTCCTTCGATCATTAAGACGTGGTCCAAGTATGTTGTAGCTTGAAATTCAAGGTATTCATCAAGATATTTATATTAGATAGGTTGCACCGTTTTTTAATTTCACCCACTACACCAGATGTGTGACCCCTATCATACTCAAGCACAAAAATACACGTTGGTTGAGCACATAAACTAGAAAACTTGGCATAAAATGTCATTTTTTTTATTGTAAAGGAATCACTAATAAGAATGAATGCTACTAAAATAATTCGCTTAATTCAGGTGTGAAAGTCTCCTATGATAACTCAATCGGCATGAAAGTGGTACACCTTCCTTGTGGAGCCTATCGATGTGATATGATTTGTCCATTAAATTTATCAAAATTATAGTCTTCTATGCAGCTTTATATGAAAATGGGACTGAGAATTCACTTGCTTTGTCTAGGCGTTATCGAGCATATACTATGTGTAGGTTCCATCATTGTAGAGCATGTTACTTGAGATTCAGAACATAGTAGGCGATAGAATCAAAATCAAAATATGCAGCTGTGATCCAAAAAGCAGTTGTGATCCAATAAGAAGCTTCAAAATCAAAATCCAATAAGAAGCTTCAAAATCAAAATCCAATAAGCAGATTTCAATGAAAAACAAATTAGGTCTTCATCTGCCCATTTGTTTCAACATTATCGGGTTTTTTGTTTTGGCCAAACTTCTTTCATTATACAATGCACATGAATTGTACTTGCAGAATGAGGCCCCTGAAACCGAACTATTGGATTCAGAAAGTAAAAGGAGTTAAAAGGCCATACTAATAGGATCAAAATTGTCGTGACTACAAAGTTCAAAGCATTGTCATGTGGCTATGTACGCAGAATCATGAGAGAGAGAGATCTAGTTTACACACATAACTCTATTGTGTCACTGCAATAAAGAAGCACAAGGTTACTGAGAAAAGGAAGGGATGGGTTCATGGGGTAGGAAGGAGATGGGAGAGGGGGATAAGAATTTCATTTTGCACTGCTTCAACTCGACTCATACAGGTAAATATGGGACACACAAGTCAAAAGTAAGGATCAGATCATGAGTACATATGCTTACTGCAATAAAACCCTAGTCAACAGGAAAATGGGTAAATCATATTTCACAATGTACTGTTTGTTGTTTGCAAGGAATGAAACTTTAGATAATGTAGGGAACAAGGAAACCTTGAGGTGTATCTAAATAGATCATGAATCAGGAAGGTTCAAGGACTTATACACATTGGGTAGTGGAAGTCCCACAAATTTAGATTAAATAAGAATGTGTGCTTGAATAGAGCAAAAAGTTACCTCCGTTACTAATATCTGCTCAGAAGCTATCCATAAATGCTTTCTAGAGTTTCATCCCACATTAGACCCATTCAGGATTCTCCTTCAAGGATGCCTTGTCCAAAAATTATTCCCAAATCCGTCAGTTTCTCATTTGAGAGCAACAAGGGTTGAATGATTCCAATCTGCAATAAACCAAATCAGAGACTGCCATAACCACACCATGGCAAGATTAGAATTTCAAGGTGCTTAGCCATGTCTTTGCTACGCATCCAACATGTCTAACAATATATATTTCACGAGAAACAAAATCTAGTGACCAAATGAAAATATGATACATGTTACTACGAAAAAATAAAACGCAATATAGACATTGATGCCATAGGACAATGCTTTGCTCATAAAAAATTACATCTAAAATGAAAGTATAAATTATGCCAATCAAAGACCATGAGTTTCTCTGATGAAGTCCTTTCTTAAATAAAGCAGAAAAATACTTTAGACATCCAAAAAACGAATGCTAAACAAAAAAATGATGTTACGTCAAAAATGCATACATCTTATCAATTGGATGATTCGGATACAAGTACTTGAAGCTCCAAGATATCAACCTTGCTGAAGAGCTTCTAAAAGCAAATATACAGGCCTGTAGCCTCATCCAGCTCAAATTCTAACACATGATCAGTTACAAGATCTTGCATATGTACATAAGCAGAAATCCCACTTTGATGTGGCATACTAGAATTTTTGCACCCGCAAATGCCTGGTTCAACAACTATAACAGAATTCATGACAACTAAATCTAGGCCTCTATCCCTAGCAAGTGCCCACGTAGCTCTTTCAAAATGAGCCTTGGATAAGGCAACCCACATCTATAGAATAGAAATAATAAAACAAGTGCCCATGTAGCTCTTTCAAAATGGGCCTTGGATAAGGCAACCCACATCTGTAGAACATAAATAATAAGACTGCACTTACATACAATACATAGCAATTTTCAACATAATAAGGACCTCCAACTACTATAATGTACCTTCTACTTCCTACAAAACTGAACATCATTTCAGTTTCTTTCATCTAGGAAAGCCCATGATGAGTATTATTGTATATCCTGACAAGCGTTATTGTATATCCCAAAGTACAGAGGATAAGCAAGATGTGAGCACAAGCTTACAAATAGTGGAGACGTTTGCACATGCCTCAAAAATATTGAGCACACCACTCACTTTTGTATCAATATGTTCTACCTGCAAGCATGTCCAGAAAGTTGTCAAACAAAGTTCTAGCTCTAAGGTCACTTCATTTAGAGTAAAAACAAGAGCGAACATCCCATCTTCAAGAACATCCCATCTTCAAGATACACATCTTTTAATGCACAAGTAACATCTCACCTATGACAGAATCACCAAATCATCCATAAATTATACGATGAAAATTAATTGAAATCCAGTTCTTGTAAACAATGAATCGGGCTTAATACGGTCAACCAATAAGTACCTGTGGATCAACTCCCTTTGAAGATGCAACATGCATGAAAGTTCACCCATACGCATGTTATGCATGGAAGTGTAAAGCTTCACAATCATTCAATAGTTGCTACAAAACCATGAAAAAAAGTGTGTAAACGCAAACACGTAGATAACATGCATGGATATAAAGATTAGAAAGGCCCTTGCTTACAAGGTAGTCTCGGGTGCTGCTGATGACATAGTTTGGAGCAGGCACATGAAAACCCCAATGCATCCCAGAAAATAATATGAAAGATTGTCCTAGTGAAGTAGTCCGCTTCTGCAAACTCTAGCTTGTCATTGACCTCCAACAAGGATTTACAAAATCGAACTTCTGCAAATCATATAAATGAATGCATCAACGTTAGTTCATCCTTCATATCTAAAATTCACATCGCAAAGACAATCTCTCTCTCTCTCTCTCTCATGGTTCATAGTACCTTGTGGGCATTCGTTGCCATGTTGATTCCTAAAGCTTGAGAAAGAAACTCTTCCAAGACACATGTTGATTAGGCGAAGGCGATTTGCATGAGGACAATGGGCAGTCCAAATATATAAGAGGTGAAACAGACGACAGAGACTCCATACGAGAATCTACATTATGGCGAAACAGATGACAGCGTTTCTCCACAAAAATCTAGCTTATGGCGAATGTACAGACCATTACGACTAGGGTTTTGAAAACTTTTGGGCTATTTTTGTGCTTCAAAAAGTATCTAAATATAAATATTTTTATCTTATTTTCATTTAAATTCGCCATTGGGCTAATTTTTGCCCCTAACTTTTTCCCTGGATGTAACTTCAATCTCAATGCTAATGATTTTCTATGATTCCCTTTGTTTCTTTGGAAACTTCTACTCCATCTCACCCCCTTACCTTGTATTCCAACCTTTCCTCCTCTCCCCTCGCCCACCGTTCCCTTCCCTATTTCGATTGTAGATTTGAATGCATATATGGAGAGGTACATTCATGTTTTCACACTTGTTATGATGCATTGCATCGTTCAATTGGTTTATTTGTTGTTTTTGCGTACAAGCATTACATTCTTTTGCTTGTATATCGAAGAATTTGAAGTGATAGGTGGAGCCAACGTTCTACATGTTTCCACATAGAAATTTAGTGAAGAATTAAAAAATAATTGGTATTCAAAACCATTCAAGAACTCCAAAATCATAAAAAGCACTGACAACTTCCTCTTCTAATGGAAGAACACATAAAATCAATGAATATGAAGAGTTTTTCTCTACTTCCAACAATTAGATTGATTTTACACTTTGTTTCCATTGTCATAAGTCCGAATGGAGAGGGTGGAGACATGAATTTGAAAGCAAACATCTACCACATAACCCCAAAAGAGTCTAAAAATTCATCCTTATTTGATCAATCTATCATAGTGTCTCCAATAAGGGGACAAAAGCTTCACAAGTTTCTTTAATATTTCTAATAAAAATAAGAAACCAATTTTTTTCTCTATTTTGTTAGCTTTGACCCGTGAAAACTCTTGAGTAACAACATACCTAAACCAAAGTCATTTACTGAGAAACTATGGACATGCATCTATGATCATTTGGAGAACATGATGGATGCATCCTCCTCCCCTGAATAAACTAACTGAGATCACACATCAATCTACTTTGGGTGATCAGAAGCAACCATCCAAAAATTGCATCAAAAGCACACATGGTAATCCTCCCCTGAATAAACTAACTGAGATCACACATCAATCTACTTTGGGTGATCAGAAGCAACCATCCAAAAATTGCATCAAAAGCACACATGGTAATCCGATACCTGATATGTCATCATTAAAAATAATTTTTTTGATAAAAAAAAATTAATCTAAATAGTGATCATGTGACGTATAAAGTTTGATAATATATATTTTTAAAATATTTTAGTGATGAGTAGGATGGAAACATAGGTCTTAGGGCCTGTGGAGTTAGGCCTTTGGGCATCATATATTGTGACTTTCAAGCCAAGTGGACCTCATTTCTAACCTTTGGGTCTCTCTAAATCAGTTTTAGTGTTTGGGTATAGGGTTCCTTCCCAAGCTCTATCCTAGTGAGCCGTTGGGCTTTGTAATCTTGGTCGTGTCAGGCATCTAATCTGTGCATTGTGCCTATGAGTAGCAATTCTGCCTTCACTTTTTCTTTCAAATTAATTCAAGCTTATCCGATGGTTTTAGACTTAACTTTCTTAAAAAAGGACAAAATAATAATCATCAGATCATAGATGACTTGTGTGGATGCACCAATCCATTCATGCCACCTAAAATCAAGTGACTCAAAAAGTGAAATTCTCATCCGAAATCAAGTGAAAGAACTTCATGTGCCATCTCTATGACACTCTAATTTTTCAGTTCAGATCATCTGACTATGTTTTTTCATTCTTATTTGCTAGATTTAACTATTTACAAGCAAATTAACACAACATTTATTAGATGTGCTCCAAATTCCCATAATTCATCACATAAAGTACATAACATGTATTGGCTTTGACAAGTTTAAACCAATTGAAACTCAACCTACCCACTATAATCCAATCGGCTCCTGCTTTGTGGGATATGAAAAGTCGATGCAAGTATTATGTCCATTCACCTATACAATTGTACTTTCAAAATTAAAAATGTGAGGAGTAAGGCACCTTCTGACCCTCCTTTTATAAAGAAAAATTGAGTCACATAAAGTAGATCACATGTCCTTGAGTTCTTTTTTGGGTGATAAACATTTTTCAACGTCTTCGGATTACTAAGTATTGTGCCCGTGGTAGGAGAGTGGATTTTCATCTTTAGAGAGCACCGCCCGGGCTGGAACGAATCCTTTAAAAGTACTCCTTTCGTTTTTCTCTCTCTTCACCCTCCGGGGGAAACAAAACAAACCCAACGTAGCTGCGTGGAGGTCGTCTACGCTGGGCATTAGAACTTAAGCTCCTTTGCTCGGTCGGCCGTGCACGTGGAGGTACACCTTCCTCTTCGCTTCCTTTCCTCTCCCCTCACAATTGCTCGTCGCTTTTCTCTCAGCTCAGTCGAGAATCACATTCATTCATTTCCTCTAAGCTTCAGGATCTATATTAGCAGAGTTTTCGGCTTTGCTGCTTAGTGATGGGATAGAAAATCGCGTTATTTTCCCGATGGCTTTATTGCTACAGTGTTGTAGTAGCTGCTTCCCTGTATTTTGTAGGGCCTCCACGGACACAATACCCTGGTGACATCCCTTCTTGTTTATGACTTTCCTGTGCCCTTTGACCACGGGTTCATACAATAGAGAAAAAAAATAGCGCTTCCATTACTTTCAAGGGAGATAGCTTGGGCTTTAATGTCACCGAAGACAATTATCAGACCGATGTTGCTCATAGGAATAAAGATACCATGACTTAGTAGGTAAACAGGAGGATGGGAATCAAGTTTTGGTATTCACCAAGAGGACCAAACACATGATAGGGAGGCTCTATACATTTCATCCAAAATACATATGCCCCAACTCTAATCATGGGCAGCAAACCATGTAAAGGAAGGAAGAAAATTATATTACTTTTGTGCGAAAAGCCAAAATGGCCTATGATACAGAATCACATAACCATGTGGGTGTGTGCCCAATGATCATGAGAAGAACAAAGAAATGTGCATATAACAAATAATTGTATTTTTTTTTTAAATTTTTATAAAGGAAGTTCGGCCTTGGCCTATTCTCTCGAACTTAAATTAAATTTAAGGAGAAAAGTTACAAGTGAATGGGACTAGTGACCATGGGACCTCCCCAAATCCCACAATGCAAGGGACAAGTTCGGTAAGCTAGAGGGCATTACAAATGAGACGGACAAATCTATCATCCCCCTCATGTGGGACCCATTTGGGTTTCAACTTGTTATTTTTGAGAAGATAAATATAGTGATGTCTAAACGGTGGAGATCTTTTATCTCGGGAGATTCTTTTACTTAGAAGAAACAAGGATTTCTCAATCGACCATTCCTTTGGAACTTGGCCAAAATTGACAGCACATCGCTCCCTCCAAATCTTTTAAAGGGTCTCATCCCTGATGGCATTCCACAGCCTTGAAGAAAAGCCAACCGCCTCACCCAATAGAGTCTGTTACCAATTGATTTGGATCGTGAGTCTCAATACCCGTGTCACGTGATGCCGGATAACACGGGACTTGGGCAATCGAAGAAAAGGTGAACTAAATCTTCGATGCGTCGATGGAAGCACTTGCACCATGGAGTCAAACCACAAATTTTGTTAGCCCTTGCATTGGACAGATACCCTTATGCAAAATCTGCCACATGAGAAGAAACTTTTTGATCTTTGACCATATATGGTGCATCATGATGGTCTGAAATAGGCCTAACATGTGGCTGGCCTTGCTGAAATGTGACCTTTTTATGGTTATGCTTTGAGGCAACATTGTTTTGTAGCAGCCTTGCCTCTTAAAAAACAACATCCCGGCTCTGTATGACCCTTTTCAGCGGAGGTAAGCATATTGTATAACCCATTTCACCTTCTTCACCATATCCCATGAAGAGGCCTTTAATGGATTTGGCATCAAGTTTACTCCTCAACTTAGGTCTTATGTGTACAAAAGCTTGACAGCTATCATATGAAGCAGGTATGCAAGACCAAACCTCTTCAGGGATGTCACCTTTCACGGACATGTGAGGGGATCGATTGCATATATGTACTACAATTTTAAGAGCCTCTCCCCAAAAACCATGAGGAAGATTAGCTCTGGACAACATGCATCTCATCCTCTCACAAAGAGTCCGATTATACCTTTCAGCAACACCATTAGAAGAGGGGCTGTATGGAACAGTAAGCTCCCTCTTTATGCCCAAAGTTTCACAAAAAAATTTGAATTGGGCACTTGTGAACTCACCCCCATTATCCGTATGTAAGCATTTCAACTTTTTACCTGTTTGGGTAGTCACAAATGCATGAAATCTTTTAAATGCAGCAAATGCTTCATCTTTTGATTTGAGTAGCTTCACCCAAATTTTCCTAGAAAAATCATCAACAAAAGAAATAAAATATAAAGCATCCCCCATAGATTTGATGGGCATGTTACATACATCGGAATGGACAAGATCTAAATCTAATATACAAGACTTACGAGACACACCATAGTAATAAGAACTTTTCACTTGCTTTCCATATTAACAATCATTACAAAATTCTAGCTCGGTGCCTTTAACATCAAGCTTCTTTAAGTTACAAAGTTTGGATAGATCCCTTTGGCTCATATGGCCAAGTCTTTTATGCCACAATTCCATATGAGAATTAATCTAAGCCAATGCAATGAATTTGCCAGACAACTCCTTTTCATGTAAGCAATACAAAGTTCTCTTTTTTGTGCCTTTTACAATCAGCCGTGACCCTTTGGTCATCTTCCACGAGCCTCTTTCAAATAAGACACTGTAACTATGCATATCCATCTGCCCAATAGAGAGCAAACTCTTCTTGATTCCTGGTACGTATCTCACATTATGCAGGACAAGCTCATTTGTGCCATTTGTTGAAAGATGCACAGTGCCAATGCCTTCAATGGGACATGCATGATTATTCCCTAGGTATACATGGCCATGGCTGCCCGCATGAAAAGTAACAAAACACTCCTTGACAGGAGTCACATGAAATGAAGCACGAGAATCAACAATCCATGTGTGGGATAATGCATCATTCACAATCAATAAAGCATCAATCAGATCACTTTTAGTGATCGACATGTCCTCTACATGAACATCGCAAGAGGCATCATGTACATGAGCATCATGAGCTATCATGAGCTGATATAGTAGCACATAGAACATCTTCCATACCTGAAAGTTCCTCAATAACAACACTAGAGGCCACACTGGCCTTCTAGTGTTCTTTCTGGCTGTCCTGTCGTCTTGTCTTCCTTCTTGTCCTTTCTTTTGTCTCTAGCATTCTTCTTCCTCTCAAGCTATGCTTTATAGAATCGAAAGTTGGGCTTCTTATGGCCTTTCCTAACACACTGATAACATTTCACATCAGTACCGTGCTTCTTGCTGGAGCTTCCCGTTTCTTTGCTTTTGCTCTTACTCCTCTGTGAATAAGAGCCCTTCTTCTCTGATCTTCCTCTTACCATGTTTGCAGAGGTGCCTCCCACCACTTGCTTTTCTCCTGATTTCTTCATTCAATATAGAACCCCTCACACCATCAAAAATAAGATTGGGGTTATTTGATAATGAGACCACCAAGGTCTCCCAAGAATCAGGAAGTGTCATAAGCAAAAAAATAGCTTTCAACTTATCATCAAAGGGAGGAATCTTTGAGTTCTGCAACTGTGATAGAGTATCTGTAAAATGAGACAAGTGTTCTGCAGCACTCTTGGACTCATCCACCTGCATGCCAACTAATTTCCTCATTAGATGTACCTGATTAACAGGTGTGGAGTTCTCATAAGTGGCCTTAAGCTTTGCCCACAACTCTGAAGCTGTAGTAATGCCCTAGAGGTGTACAAGAATGTCATCAGACATGGCCATTTTTATGTAAGTGACGGCCTTTCTATTCAGGTTATGGCACGAATCATTGGACATATCTTCCGGCTTTCTTGCTTCCAACGCCGTGTCACAATCTTTGAGGAAGAGAATTCCCTGAATTCGCTCCTTTCTATGCCCTCTAAACGGCGAATCTCAAAGAGATTCTTCATATTTGAGGACGACGATGCCATGGTTGCACAAATAAGAGGTTAATGTGCTGAAATTTTGGGAAAAATGCACCAAAAACAGCGTACCACCTCTAAAAGTAGTGCACAACAGCTTCAAACACCTCTAGGAGCAAAATGGAGCAAAATCAAGCCGATTGGAGTACAAAATCAGAATCTTTATGAGATTTTTGCAGAAAATTTTAACAAGCTAATTTGTGCCAATAATCAACGATTTTGACTTCTTTTGACCTCAATGTGCTTACATAAGGCTATAACGAAGCCTTTAGAACCAAATAGGAGCAAAAATCCCAAATTTCGCTTTAGAAATTTTTGAAATTCTAAAAAAAATACCATAATTTGCTGCACATAAGCAATTTCTTTTGCCACAATTCAATTCATAAGATGCTAGACCTATGTATTGCTGTTATGACCTTTGAAACACCTGTTTATAAGTGTAAAACACCTAAAAACAGCCTGTTATAGGCGGATGAGACTCCCAAAGTGATCCTCTTTGCCCCGGAGCAAAGTCCTTTGCGATGAAATCGAATATTATCGCGAAAAGTGGGGTTTTCTTTGCAGTACAACACTTGCGAAGGAGCTATGAAACCCTAAATCAGCTCTGATAACGGTTGTAAGGGTTGAGATGTGGTGCTAGAGGGGTGGAGGATGTGTGTATGTGCCTCAAAAGTAGAGGCGATAGCCAGGAATGGAGGCGAAGCTTCTTGGAAGAGAGAGAGAGGATCGATCAGCTTTTGGAAGGCTTCACTCAAAAGGGAGTTAGCCAAAAGTGTTATTAAGTTATGTTATAAAGAACCGTTTTAGGGTTTGCCAAGTTCACATTGAACTTTGCCCCAAAAAATAAAGAATAAGTGACTTAGCCTTTATTAATAGGCCTATATACATGTATACACTATGAAGGGTTCATTTAGGGCTTTATCCCAACATCTATCACTCCATATGAGGCTTGGCATGGTCGCAAGCCAACTGATGCTCATTTGCGTGGTTGTCTTGCATATGCATTAGTGCCTGAACAACAACGCAGGAAATTGGATGATAAAAAAGCAAAACGTATTTTTGTTGGGTAGAGTTCTGAAAGCAAAGACTATCGTGTGTATCATCCACAGACTAACACATTTTGGTTAGCCGTGTTGTTTTTGTGGAAGATGCAATTCAGCCATTACTTTCATATACTAAGGAGACTTCTGTTAGCTTTAGAGATGTGTATGACACTTTGCTTCCTCTTTTTACAGGTGGATAGTCAAGTGATGGTACAAATGAGGCAATTTCTAAGCCTTTACAGGTTTCATGTGATCATGCAGATCATTCCATTTCTGATGAAGATTTACATGATGCACTTGTTGATGAGATGCCTCATATAGAGGAGGCAAAAACTATGCCAAAATGGCCGGTGCAGATTTTGTGAGAGAGAAAATTAGATGCACCTTTGTCATATCGTACTTGTTCAAGCTCTCATAGACTTCTTTTGCATCAGATTGCTATGCTATGGCTTCCCTTAGTCTTTATGATGAGAATGAGCCTGTTACGTTTGATGAAGCACAAAACTCAAAAAATTGGATGGCTGTTATGCAATTAGAATATGATGCTATTATGAAGAATGGTACCTGGTCTTTATGTGATTTATCTCATGGCAAGAAGGCCATTGGCACTAAGTGGGTATACAAGCTGAAGCATAAGCTTGATGGAATAGTTGGACATGTATAAGGCTAGGTTTGTTGCAAAAGTTTACGCTCAAGAAAGAGGCGTTGATTTTGATGAGACGTTTGCTACCACATGCAGAATGATTACTGTTCGTTCGAAGCATCTGTGCACTTGCAACTCATCATGGTTGGAATGTACATCAGTTGGACATTAAAACTTCATTTCTGAATGGTGACTTGCATGAAGAAGTGTATGTTTTTAGCCCTATGGTTTAGTGCATAAGGGGCATGAAAGCAAAGTGTGTAGGTTGAAAAAGGCATTATATGGTTTGAAGCAAACACCATGTGCTCGGTATGAAAAGATACATGCCTACTTGATTGCACATGGTTTTGAGAACGGTCCAATTGAGAGCGCCTTATATATTAAGCATGCAAATAATGTGCCTTTGATCATTGTTGTCTATGTTGATGACATGCTGCTCACTGATCCTAATGAGAAGCATATTGCTGATTTTAAGGCTGATTTGCATGCCTCATTTGAGATGTCATTTGAGATGTCAGATTTGGGGCATTTGCATCATTATTTGGCAATTCAGTTTATGCAAGTTGATAGCGGAATAGCTTTGTGTCAAACAAAATATATTGACACATTATTGCAATGTTTTGGCTTTGAAGATTGCAAACCTATTACCACTCCTATGGAAAGAGGTTTATGGTTGAGTCTTCATGATGTTGGAGATGCATTTGATTCTATTCTCTATCAACAAGCTTTTGGATGCTTGATTTACTTACACATAACTCGGCTTGATATTTAGTTTGCTGTCTCAGAGATGATAAAAAAGATTATTGATTAGTGTTTTAAACAAAATAAAAAATATAGTTTTAGTAATATGTATACTACAAATGTAGAAACAAAATCGTGATGGCCCCTTTGGCCTAAGCACGACGTATGAATTAACTCAACTCTCTTCTTTACAACAATCTTTCTTTATTTAATGAAACAAAAGTACATAAATATAATGTACAATATTTATATAACATATGATAAATATAACTCATACTAATATAAACTATTTTGCATACCTTTTGTT
>CM035428.1:59567195-59577195 GCA_020310875.1 Ceratopteris richardii
GCTCGAGGTGACATAGACGGCATATCCTGCTATCTGCTGGTACCCCTCTGAATTTGCCAGTCTCAATCTCAAGCTGATGTGAGAGAGAGAGAGAGAGAGAGAGAGAGAGAGAGAGAGAGAGAGAGAGAGAGAGAGAGAGAGAGAGAGAGAGAGAGAGAGAGAGAGAGAGAGAGAGAGAGAGAGAGAGAGAGAGAGAGAGAGAGAGAGAGAGAGATGTTTTAATTATAGTTTTTGTTTTAATTATAGTTGTCTCATATGATGGGGTACATGTCGTTCAGGTATGATGACATGTAGTTTTAGATTGACTAGAAAAAATTTGGAGAACGATGACGTTGCGTACGTTCAAAAATAGAATAGGCATATAATTAATACTTATTAGAGTATGGAATATGCATAATGCAAAGGTATATGATAGTAAATATATACATTAAAATAGTACATAATGCACAGATAATATAACACATGCATGATACTTATTAGAACTTAATACTTCATCTCAAACCAAAATGTTAAAATATAACAACAATGAATAGAAAGAAAGAGATCATACCTGATGTGCATTATGCATTAATGATTATCTATAGGCCATACTTTTTGGATATTTTTCGGCGTACAATTTTCACATTGAAGCTTTGAAGAAAATAAAGCATTCCTCTTTTGACTAGGCGTGATTACCTCTTAACTTTAAAATTTCAAGAAACCCATGACTCATTGGACTAAATGGATGCCTCCTTTTGGACGGGTCGAATTGGATTTAATCGGAGTAAACAAGTCATCCATCGGACTAAGACAACTATGGTGTTAATACTTATTATTATTTGATTTTATGTTTTTCACTTGCGATTCTTTTTTTTTCCCTATATAAGGTTTTTTCCATGCTCTCTCTTACTTGTTCTTTTGCATGATTTGTTGTTGTATTATGTTCTAACATATCTCTGTTTGTGTTTCTTATATTTACTTGGTAAGTTCAATAAATCCGGACCTATGAAAGTACACATCGATTACATTAAAGATTTAGACTGTTTATATATACTGATCAGAAAGGATTTTGTAGGAGACATTTTGGCAGATAATCTGCTCACTTATTCAATAATTATGTCCCATGGGGCCAGGGAGTATCAACATAGGATTGAATTCAAATACATTGAGAATCCTTCGTTGCTTGTGAGGTCTTGAATTCTGCAGAGTGGAACAGTGCATATGAACTTGGTACTTGTATTGCTTATGTGGAGACTTTACTAAAAGAATTGGGTTCATTTACTCTCAAGTGATTGATACACTCTGGTAAAGAAATTTAGAGTGGCTCAGAATACATTTACTCCATCGGTTTCCATGATAAAATTGCCAAATTTTGTGCTTTTCTGATTAAGAAATCACATAAGATGTTTTTTATTTGCAAAATCTCTTTGGTAAGTACAAATGTATTCAGTGTCCTTGTAGTGTTGTGTGGACTCTACTATTGAAATGTTTGGTTATAGTCCATATGCATCATTGGCCTTGCTCTTGCAGATGGCAAAGAAAAAGCAGAGTCTTCCAAAGAGGTCTAATGGTCTTCTTCGACAAGCAGCTGATGTTGTTGGGGCAACTGATGATGTCATTTTAGATGAGGCAGACATTAACAGAACTACAACCCATAAAAAAAATAGTTCAACTCGTTCATCTGGTGATGTGATTTTTTATTCACCTGCTAAAGTTGGTGACTTTGCTATCTACTTTGCAGAAGTAGGCCTTCAGGCAGCTGTGTATCACAATTCAATGCAGGCTACTATTGTGAATGGAGTTTTCGACAGAGGCACACTGTCAGTGAGGCTTTATCTGTCAGTCTTAGATAAGAATTCCATGGTAGGTGTCCATCCAATTTCTGTGGAGGATGTTAGGCTGGAGTTATATTGGAATGAACATGATTCTAGCAGAGACCTCACAATTGAGGAAGAAGAAGAGTCAGAGTTAAATATCTTTCTTTCAGGTTACCTGGATTGTAGAGATGATGAAGTTTCTGCATTCATTTACTTATTCAAGTCAGGTTACATAAGTGTAAATCCGCAACTTCGAATAGATGAAAAAGGACCTGCTGCAAATGCTGAAGTAGTTTGCAGGTTGGCTGTAGGCATCAGTCAAAAAAGTTTTGATGGTGCTGGTGAATTGCTGAACAGTGGCAAGACTCTTTGGAGCAGAAATATGATGAAACTTATGAAATGGCTACGACCAGATCTACATTGTGATGAAGTTATTTATGGGGTTCATGGCAACATGCCAATAAATGAATGCTCAACAATGCCATTCAAAGGTGATGGACACGATTCAAATAATAGGAATCAGCAGGCATTTAATCCTCTATTACTATATGAGGCTTTAAGACCAGATCCGTAAGTTGTTGCTTTATCACTAGAACATTGTTTATTTCTTCTTTTACACATCTGAAAAAAATTTGATGGAAAGTTTATTTGTTTCTTGTCAAATGCTGTCCTATTTATTTTTTCTACAGAAATCTGCCCCCTTTGGATACAGTTCCTCAAAAGCTGCTTGCAAACCTACGTACTTATCAAAGTCAGGCTGCACAATGGATGGTTATGCGGGAACTTGCAGTGATATCATCAGCACAAGACAACAGTCAGCTTACTTCCAGAGATAATTGGCCATTTTGCTTGCAGGTTTCATCCCTAGATGAGAAGAATGTGTTTTATTACAATCCCTTCAGGTATTTTTGTTCGTATTTTATTTGTTCCATTTCATTTTTAGTGTCCTTGGCAAGGGATATATTGCAAATGTCATTTTTTGTGGAAAATTACATTCAATCGGTGGCTGCTAATCTCTTTTGCACATATCTTGATTTATGGTAATGTACAAAAAGGTGTAGATGGGTTTTAGGACTTCATTTAATGCTTTAGTCTGAGTATTATGCAAATTATTTAGATTACTCTGTTTTCTGTTAATTTTGAAGATTGAAGAAGTGATTGTACCAACTCATTGAAGTTCATAGGTTCACACATTAAATATTCTCTTCAGAGAAGTAATAAAGGAAAGAATAAAATATCAATATGCAAACAAGAGATATAATCCATTTTTTAAAATGGTGCGTGTAAATGTTTGTAGTCCATACATGAAAGGAGACTGGTAGCAAACGCAAATAATAAATGAAGAGTTATTACATTTGCAAATAGTAGTCGATGTTAGTGGGAATACTGAATTTGTAAAGAGATTACTCTCTCATTTTAGCATCTAACGTGCGATATAGAAGATGAATGGCAACAACAAATGCTAGGGAGTTGAGGGGGTACCTTGTCGGAGAACTTTTTGTATAGTCATGGCACATGTGATTTCAAGAAAGCCCTCAATTAAGAGGAGGAAGTAGCTTCTTGGTAGAGCAAGTAAATGACTCGGTGCATTTTGCATATGAAGTCGATAAATAAAAGCCCAATTTATAGTATGAGAACTCCTCATAAAGTCAATTTAAAGGATAAGAGAGTTTTGCTATGTTCCTAGACATAATTGTTAGCCCACATAGAACAATAATAGTCCACATGAGAGAATATGCACACATAAACAAAAGAAGAAATTACACAATACACAAAAGTATGGTAACAATTAATAAGGTTCAATTCATTATAGTACGAGTACAAGATGATGATATGCTCCAAATCTAACTACAAAATATAACACAAGAAATACCCACAACCCATCTACCAAAGAGAGCATGTAAAGGGTAATGAACAAGGCATGAAAAAGCATCGGCATGATAAGGATCTCCAAATCAACCTCTCACAAGACTTCCAATAGTGTATAAAAAGCACTCCATGAACCTCTGAGAGTAGGAACTTCTCGAAGCAACTCCAAATGTGTGTGGGAAGCACTTCCTCACTCACAAGAGGGTGTGAGAGAAAGTAATCCTGTGTGTGAGATGTATTATGAGGTAATAGACATTTCTTTATGTTATATTTCATAAAATGATTAAGGAAGGAGATTGTTGAATCACACCCTAAGAGGGAATATTAGAAAGTAATCCTCAACCATGGTTTTTGGGGCATCTAGTTAGTCCATCAGACTCTTAGCTGGAAGGTCACGAGTTCAAATTCTGTCTTGCATACAACAATTGGTATCATAGTCTAGGAAGTAGGCTTGTGAAAGGTGGATAGATTCCACAAAGGTTCTAGGTATCTAACGGCCTCCAGAAAAGGCATTTGGGCATTTTGGTATCTGTAAAGGTACAAAAAACAAAGGTGTGTGGTATTTTAACTTTTCTTTCCAACAAAGATTGGAGTATATCTCTCAATTCAAAGGTTGGATTGAGATGTATGTGGTTAGCCCATTGGACTCCTAACTAGAAAGGTCACTAGTTCGAATCCTCTATCTTGCATACAACACCTTATAAAGAGTTCTTGGCTGATGACTTTAGGTGGGGCAAAAAACAAAAATCATTCTTTAATCTTATGTGTGTGGGAGTTTTAGGATTTTCGTGATTGATGAGGTGGCAATTAACTGTGAATCGTGATGTTGCACAATTTGATGATATGGAAGCTTAAAAAATAGGTGCGAGGGGGGGGGGGGAGGGGGGGGGGGAGAGAAAGAAAGAAAGACTTTTTAACGTCTATTAGAGGCCAAAATCGGCCTATGAGACAAAACATATACATCAGTATGATCCAATCCACTGTGATCCAAAACGAAAATAAAGTGTGAGTACTACAAACGGGTATAAAAGGAGGGATAGTAGTTGGCATCAAGGGTGTGGGGTGCTATGGGTATGCACTCTATATGCTCAATGGGTGAGATACAAACATGATATGCATAGGGAGGGGAGGCTCGATGGTGTCACAACCCCCTAATGCCTGGAGTGGGTGTAGGATATAATGCATCGGTGGGTAAGGCATCATGGCGATCCTCAAAATGCTCTGGGCGTCCAAATCGATAGGGGTGCGCTGCTGACGTCTCTGTATCTCCATGTCATGGCGTGCGTGAATCGCCTGAATCTCTCTCTGATGTGGACGAGCTCTCCGGACAAGGGGTCTCGGTCGTCGACGCTGTCGTCTAAGTTCCTCTGCTCTGTGTAATGTGACACCCCGCATCGAGCTGGGCCCTCGAGTGTATGTGGGTCTGAAAAAATCTGTAATATGAGTCTGAGGGGGGGGGGGCAGGTGTATCTCCATCTGCTGCTGGAGGAGTGATGCGCGGTGGTGCTGGAGCTCTACTAGGAAACGACCTAGAGAGAGAGAGAGAGAGAGAGAGAGAGAGAGAGAGAGAGAGAGAGAGGGAGGGAGGGAGGAGGGAGGGAGGGAGGGAGGGAGGGAGAGGGAGAGGGAGAGGGAGAGGGAGAGGGAGAGGGAGAGGGAGAGGGAGAGGGAGAGGGAGAGGGAGAGGGAGAGGGAGAGGGAGAGGGAGAGGGAGAGGGAGAGGGAGAGGGAGAGGGAGAGGGAGAGGGAGAGGGAGAGGGAGAGGGAGGGAGGGGAGAGGGAGAGGGAGAGGGAGAGGGAGAGAGAGAGAGAGACACTTCAAATGCTTCCAACATCAGTCAATGACGATTTACAACTATATTCATGAATCACTTTGTGAGGTGTAAACAGCTTATGAAGCTTGGAACATCCTAGAACATACCACATACACAAGCTCCCTGTTGCACAATCTTCTTGGCACTGTTGATCAGTTTCTCTTGGCACTGTTTCGCAACCCACATATCTGCTACACTCATCTCAGGCACATGTAGCTTCCATACCTTCATTTCATCATCCTTTTACATGCGCTATACACAGATGCATCAAACATATACATGGAGCCACACAAACATAAATACAGCCACATGCGTTATAAATGCACATAAGCTCAATCACTAAAGTGCTCCAATGTGGCATGGTATGATGTTCAACAGCTCAACACCTTGGACTGAGAGTCCAGGGTTCAAGACCTGCAGATCAGCCAGGCGCTTAACCTCTGACAAGTTGGGGATAAAGGTGGTCCCAGGATGCATCAGTCGTTTCTTTAGAAATTTGAAGCCTAATGTAAGAGTAGGTCGATGGCTGGAAACCCCCTCCCACAAGAAAAAGGAAAGAACAAACCTCCTAAAAAAAAGTGCTCCAATGGGTGAAAAGAGCTGAGGGCTCAAACAATTTCTGCAAATTTTAAAAGAAATAGGAGAAATATTCTGCTCATAATAGCATTCTGAATCTCTTCTCAAAAATTGGATTTGTCTTTTCTGACATCTTGGGAACAATTGTTCTGGTTGGGAAGCCTATTTCAAAAAGCGAGCCTGTTTTGTGAACTATGAATACAGAAAGAGGTGGGGATCACTGATCACATTCTACGGATGAAAAGTTGAATCATTTTATTCAAATATGGTTTAAAGATTTCAAGTTGCGATGATACTTCAGCAGCCAGCTGCAGAAAACTTTATTATGTTTTCTGGGCATTTCACAGCTGTCATACAGCTTTGTTTCTTTCTTGCTTTCTCTCTTTTTGACTTCTAGAGTTTAATGAATATGAAAGCAATACAGGCGGATGAACAAGGTATAGAATAACGTTGAAGGTTTAGGTTTTCTGAATTGAGTCAAGAGCTGCATGGGTAAGCTGGTGTTCACACATATGGCAAAAGCTACCATGATTCCTCACTATTCTATGAAGCACTGATAGTAAAAAAGGATTTGTGTATAAGGGCTAGAAAATTACAATGGTGTTTTAACATGTGGAAATCTCTAGTAGAAGTAATAGTTTAAGAAATTTACAATTTCACATTGAGATTCTGTTCTATATTCCCAAATTTTATTAATTTTCTCTCTATGTCGTTCAATTCTGTAGTGGTGTAGTTTCAAGGATGCCAGTGAAGAATTTCTCTGATGTTCGTGGTGGCATTCTAGCTGGTAAGTCATTTGTATGTCTTTCCTTTCTATTGGAGTATTGTTTATACATTTTTCTAAGTCAAATGTTTGGTAGAAAGAAACGCTGCTTAAATTCAAAGAGAATGAAAGTTTGCTTTTCGTTGTTGTCAACCCAACACACATGTTGTTCATATCTTTGGCCTTCAGGAAGGCCGCTTGTGATTTATTCATGGCTTTTACCTATTCTAAATTTCCTTTGAGAAAAATAAAGGCTGATGTGTTCGTAATTTTGTACATGACAAATATCAGATGAGATGGGCCTTGGTAAAACTGTTGAGCTCCTAGCATGCATCATGGCAAATTGTGACAAAATGTCAACATCTCAAGGTGATGAAGCAGCCAAAAAGGCAACTGAAGAGCTGAACATGAAATTAAAGAGGCGGAAGCGTGAACGCATTGCTTGCCCTTGTGGTGAAGATACCGATGATGACAAAGGCATTTGGGTACAATGTGATATCTGTGATGTATGGCACCATGCTGCTTGTGTTGGATTTGGTATGGAATTTGTGACTAAAGAACGTTACGAATTGGAAATGGCCATGAGGAAAAGACAATCAAAGTCACCCCAGCAGCACAAGGGAAAAAGAAGAAAAATAACACCAGATGCTGTTTTTGTGAGAGAAGAAAGGTACACAGTTGATAAGGATTATGTTTGTGGTACATGTGCTAGAATCATTGGAAGTGTGGAAGTAGAAGGTGTTTGTGGTGCCACTTTAATCGTATGCCCCTCTTCTATCATTGGACAATGGCAGGAGGAAATTGCAAGGTAAGAAGTTGCATTTACAGCTCTTTGTTTGTAGAGTGACTGATAGATAGTTTGACATTGACACTTATAAATCGCTTTGCCTTGTATTATATTTAATTCAATTTATAGGAAATTATTACACCCCTTCTTATTCTGAAATTTTTTATCATTGTACTCATTCTTTTCTCTCTGGGGATCTTTTCAAATTGGTTTCGACCTCTTTGTATTCATTGTATCAACAATGCTTGGTGCTTTCTCAAGATTTGGTGTGAACTCAAATTGCTTTGACATTTTTCGTATAATTTTGTTATCTTAAAAAAGGGCATATGATAGACCACAGATATGTTAGGGGAGGCCTACCAACAAAATCATACTATATGACCTGTTGCTCTTGTCTTGGTGTCTTGAAGAAAAGGAACTTGTTAGTCAATCCTGGTGGATTGGATATATTATTTTGAAATCTATGTTTGAGGTACCTGCTATTGAAAGCGAGGCATCAGTCCATTCTAGCAAGCAGGCAATCACATCTTAGGTTTTTGGCATTCTTGGCATGTACCCGATTTCCCCATAGCTCGTAGATATTTGGCATGCCCCAAATGCGATGGTGATGTTAGATTTCCCTATTTCTTCACCAATCATGAGATATGCAAAGTCACATGAAATCTGGGATGCAAGATGGTTGTCCTTGACATTAAAGACCCTTGCAGTTTCTGTTTAGATGTCTTAGGGCTTTCTTAATCCATTTTTTGAAGTAAAGGAGCAACTAGAGCTGTTGCATGTGTATAAAGTTCATGGAAGGATTCACTTTTGTTCGTTTTTAAAGCCCACAATCAATATAGAGACAAATATAATAGAGACATGAAAGAGAATAGACAAGACAACAGAGAGATAAAGGAGCAAAGCTCCACATATATGCCATACATTCCAAAATATGAAGTACATGAATGTTACAAAGAATCATAAAGTTTGCATATAGTGCATGAATCTGCAGCGTATCTTTATAACTTCACAATCTCCATGAAGTGTAGGTGATCTCCTCTAGGTAAAGATAAGCTCCAAGCTCATGAACTCCTTGTCATGAAGAAAAATCATAAATCCTGGATGGTGCTCACCTTTTGAAGAAGTTGAAACCCAAGCTCCACTCCACGAGGTTGAAGAAGACCTCCATTGAGTCAAGCTCATGTCTAGCTATCAAAATTGAGTGATTTGTGTGCTATGAACCTCCTCCTCATATAGTTTTTGGTCATACATAGAAAACACAATTTAAAGGCTAAAGATAAGCTTCCAAAAACTAGTCTTGGAAATTGCGGTGAAAATTTGGTCGGATTTTTTGGGATGGCTTTAAATATGCTGCTTTTCACTTCAAAATTACTTTTCAAATTGCCTTTTGATCTTTGACTTGGAATTAAAGTTTGATCTTTGACCGCCCAAATGTGGTCCAATTTTAGCATATGATATATCATTGGATAGCTCTTGAATAGCACATTCCAAATATGTGATAATGTTTTTTTGGATATTTTAATTAATTTTGACCATGTTTAACCTTAGTTTGACTATGGTTGACTTTGTAAACTAACCAAAACTGAAAGTATGTGCAATCCCTCTTGAGGAAGGTTGCATTTCCAACAAACCTCTCCTTACTTGGCACAAGGGGAACATGTCAGAAAAGGTATATATTCTGTTGGAAAAAAATGTTAAGTGATGTTGCTAGCTGAAAAGGTGATGATTATGTTGATGTAGGTCCCTGTAAAGATCATGCTAATGTCCATAGAAATACCTAAGGCTTTTGACATGAGGAGCACTCAATACTAGAAAGAAAAGGAGACCTCGGAAGATTTTCCCATATTCTTTTCTCATCCAAATATTCGCATGGAAGGAATAGAGATACGGAAAGCCTCAACTCTCAAGGTTGGCGAGGCCCGTCAAGTATTAGTCATATGCTCTCATATAGATCTATCGATAAAACATATATACAAGAAGCTGAAAAATTGTCCACCATAAGGTTTTAAATGTAGATCTGTTTTCCCTCCTTGTTCACATGAACATATATCGTGATGATCTTGCAAATCGTCAAACAATTGATATAAAACTTGAATATGATGTGTTAAGAACGTCTTCAAATATATTATTGTTTGTGCAATCAAATAGAACTCATGTGACCCCTTCTGGAGCTAACTTCCTTTGGTTCATGTATCCAACAAGCTTCTGGAAACTGCTTGTTTCAAGGACCTATTGTCACTTGCGAAATAATGAACGAAGCTTGACTTGTGTCTCTGACATTGCTCTTATCTTTTTATATATTGCACTATTCTCAACATGCTCTATGTGCACTATTTCCACCTTCTCTGATACCAATTGTTGGTTTTTAAGGCCTACAATCAATATAGAGACAAAA